>QRFJ01006046.1:0-28964 GCA_006176705.1 Cocos nucifera | reverse complement strand
AGTTCACCTTAACCCAATCTGATCGGAGCTCAAGATAGAAGAAACTTAATCAATATGTAGCTGCACCAAGAGGTTCGCATTTAGCTCTGTTGGGTTGCCACCATATACTGCTAGGTGTCACTGGTGGATTTTGGGAGCAATTAGAATGATTTAGATGATCGATCATTCTAGCTGTTCGAATTAGAAGAGTTCTGATCCATCGAAAGGAGTTTCGATGATGTCGATGATAGAGATCATGATATATCCCATTACCATACAGAACTGAACCTAACTGGATCACATGAACAAGGGTATAAATTTGGTGATCATCAATTGAACTGATCCAGTTCAATTGATCTGAATGAGATTCAATTAGGTTCAAGGAAATCATGCTAGCACTCGATTGAACCTAGCGTTCTTCTTTTACTATCATAAATAGTTGTCCTGACTGAGCCAAAGGAGTTTGTCCTCGATCGGAGGCCTTCACTTTGTCTGATTGGAGCTTGTCTAAGTCAGAAAAGATTGTCTTATTTTATAAGACATTATCTATCATTTTTGGTCACCTGCCATTTCTCATCCTTTGACTTTGGTCAAAAGTTGACCTTTGATTGGTCAAACATTGACCACTGATACTTTGACATCTGTCCATGTGTTATGCACCTATTGGAGAGATGGTGGGGGCCTGTCCCCCTGCCAGAACCTGGCAAGGAGGAGGGCGCACGCCACCCTTGGCGTGTGCCCAAGTTGGAGGCGCCAAGGAGTCCCTGTTGGATAGGGACTCCATCTCCTTTTTGGGTTCTGATTAGAGGTTTCCTAAGAACCAACTTTGACTGGTCTTAGGTGCCCTCTAAGGAAGAATCTAGGGGACTCTATTTCCACCAATTAGATTTAGATCTGATTTCACAAAGAGTTGTGATTGGTTAGGAAGAAGAGAGTTGGATCACAGACAGTCTATAAATAAGACCCTGCACCCAACTCAAAATATAATTAAAAATTGAAATCCCATGCCCCAAGGCTATCTCTCCCCTCTTCCTCCATGCCAAACCCACCTTCTCTCTCTCCTCTCAATGTCTAAAAGTGTTTTGGACCTTGGTTGGTGCAATGCAGATGAGAGAAAGGTGACTAAAAGCTAGAAGACTGTGCTGCTGTGAAGGACAACTGCAGATCTTCAAAATGAGTTTTGAAGATCCTCCAGATCTGATCCAGATCTGATTTTTGGAGATGTGATAGAGAAGAAGAGGATCTCTAGATCCAACCTGAGTGGATACCAACAGAGATCAGGCACTTGCGTGGCTAGATCCAGAACCTTTCGCTGCTCACAGATCATCATCGAGTAATAGGATTATCCACTTCAAGAAGAATTAAATTTGATTTAATTTATCTAATTTTATTTTAATTATTAAAATAATAAGAATTAGATCTAAAATATCTCAGATCTGATCTAGATCAAAGAGAAAAAATTTTAAAATATATCTCTTAATCTGATTAAATCTGAACGAACCTGATCCGAAAAATCAGGATTTTCCTTCACTATCAACCTCGATAGAGGAGTGGTCCTATGATGATCATAAGATCGAGTCCTAAAACTCATGGCCATGGTAGTGTGAAATAATAGAAAGAAGTTTCTATTAATGTTTCACATCGAACTCAAATCGAATGATTCATTCATATGATGGGTGTTGGGTTTGATGAGTTCACTTTAATCCTAATCCCATCAGGGCTCATGATAGAAGAACCCAATCACATAGGTAACTACATCGAGAGGTTCACTTTTTAGTTCTAATGGATTTCCACCATGTACTGCTAGGTGTCACTGGTGGATTTTAGGATCAATTAGAATTATCTTGATAATCGACAATTCTAATTGGATGAATTGGAAGAGTTTTGGTCCATCAAAAGATATTTTGATGATGTTGATAATGAAGATCATGACATATCTCATTACTATATAGAATTGAACCTAATTGGGTCACACAAACAAGAAGTTGGACTTGGATGTTGTCAATTGAGCTAACTCAGTTCGATTGATTTGGATTAGATCCAATTAGATTAATGAAAATCGTGCTAGCACATGATTGAATCTAATATTCTCCTTTTGTCATCTTTTTGGTTCATCTCGACTAAGCCAAATTAGATTTGACTCATTTGAGAGCCTTGTATGGCTCTATTCTAGTTTGATTGAAACTTGTCCAAGTCAGAAAAGTCTTATCCTAACCTGATCTATGCTTGTCCTAATCCATCGGATGGAAACAAGACAAGACCTACTAATTTTTGGAACTATTTGGATAAGGCTCATCCAGAAACTCTATAGGAATTTATCTTGATTTGACTGAACCTTATCCTGGCCTAATTAAGACTTATCCTAAATCCCACAAGATGGAAACAAGGCAAGGGTTGCCTTTGCTAGATTAGGGCTTATCCAAAAATCATAAGATGAAATTTGGATAAGCCTCTCCCAAAAATTCTAGATGGATTTTTCTTGATCTGACTGGACCGAGTCCTGGTCTGATCAAGGCTTGTTCTAACTTGATTAGGACTTGACATAAATCCATTGGATGGAACTTAAAAAATGCTTGTCTTAAATTCCATGAGATAGGAATAAGACAAGGGTCTAAGGTTTACCTGGTCTTACAAGAATTGAAGGATGGGGCATGCGCCCCTTGGAGATTTTCTGGGAGCACGCACCCCTAGATGAGTTCATGAGGAAGAGAGGGCACACATCCCCTTTTGGAGTGTGCCCCTAGTGGACAAGGATAGATTGAGTTGGGGTTTATCCATTCAAAGTGTTTGAATGGGTCAAAGAAGTTTGAATTATTCAAACTTCTAGGAGAGATGTTATCTACGCGAACTTCCTCTTATCCCAATAGGTTCCATGCCATTTCTCATTATTTTTATGTGACAAAAATCTAAAGAAAAGGGGGTGTGGGGCATGGAGATCATGGGAGAGTCCTTCTGCATGTTGGCTTTGACCTGTTCAAAGTCACATGTGAAGGGACTCTTGGTTTGGTCTATTTGAAGGGCCCTGCACAAGTTGTTGTGTATAGAAATTTATCTATGGTGAAGCCCTACAAAAATCTCCATCTCCTTGCCTCCCTCATCTAATCCTCTTCCTCTTCTCTATGACTAATAGTTGGGCAAAACCTACGAGCAAAGATCAAGTTTCATTGGTGCAAAGATCAGCGAGAGACGATGGTGTTCATGAGACGAACCGCAGCCCTCAAATTTTGATTTGAAGGCTCTATGGGAAGACATCAGATTTGATCTTTGGAGATTAGATCGAGAAGGAGGAGACTTCTAGATTTGATCTGAGTGGAAATCGATAGAGGCCAGTGTGATGATTTATGGTGCTCCCAAGTCTTGGGAGGCCATGGGAGGAGTTAGGGGGTTGGCTCCGAAGATTCCAGGGGCTTGGTTGGTGCTTCAAAAACCTGGGACACAAGGTGAAACATAGAACCAAAGCTGAGAAATCAAGACTACAAAAAAAAGATTTTTTGTAGGTTAGCTAACTCAGTCCAAAATTGGGTCGGCTAAGTCTCAGAGCATAGGTAAAATAGAGAGCTGAGCATTCGAGACTGCTGGCATGGCATAGGATTGGGCTGGCTTAGTTTCAGACTGAGCCGATCCAGTGAAACTTAGTTGACTTAGTGCTAAGACTGAGATGGCTTAGTGCGCAGGTAGAGTTACGTAAGGGTCTATTTTGGACTAGGGTTTGGGTTGATCCTAAGGATCTTAAGGCCTGGTTTGAGAGTGAAGGAAAAATCTTGATTTTTCGTATCAGGTTTGCTTATATTTGATCGGATCAAGAGAGATATTTCAAAATTTTCTCTCATGTATCCAGATTAGATCTAAAATATTTTAGATCTAATTTTATAGATCTAATAAAATAAAATAAAAATAAATTAAATCTAATTTAATTTGTATCTTTTGTTGGGTAATCAGATTACCCTATGATGATCCTGCTGATTATCAGAGGTTCTGGATCTAGCCACGCAAGCACTTGACCTCTACTGATATCCACTCAGGCTAGATCTAGAGACCTTCTCCTTCATTTTGACTTCTCTAAATATCAGATCTGGATCTGATTTGGAGGATCTTTAAAACTCCTTCTGAAGATCAGCAGTCGTCTCTATAGCAGTGCTGCCTTCTTCCTTTCTCGTCAGCTTTCTCTTGCCTGGATTGCACCAAATTGGAGCCCAACATCCCTTGGGCATGGAGAGGAGAGAGAAAACTAGAAGATGGCATGGAGGAGGGAGAGGGGTAGCCTTGGGGCATGGGCTAAGAGAGAACTCTATTAAAGTTGGGCGCAGACAGTGTTTATATAGATCCTACTGCACCATGCAATGCCACATCATCCCGACCAATCACGTTGCTTCATGCTATTAGATCTAAATCTAATTGGTGAGATGACATCACTTGATCCAATCAGATGAGAGCCCCTTCAATTCATCCTTAGGTGACACCAGGACTAGTCAAAGCTGAGTCTTAGGCACCTTCCTAAGATGATTCAATGAAGCAACCTGGAGTCCCATCCATATGGGACTCCAATTGTCCCTATCCATGAGCGCATGCCTCCCTAGGCGTGTGCCCCCTTCTTTCTAATTTCTAGTAAGGGGACAAGCTCCTATCTACTCTCCTATGCGTGCATTACACATGAGCAGATGTCCAAGGGTCAAAGGTCAATGTTTGACCAAAGTCAAAAGTCAAGAATTAGCAGATGACGAAAAATGGTAGGTGTTGTCTCAAATTTATCTCATAAATTAAGACAACACTTTTCTAACCTAGACAAGCTCCAGTCAGACCAAGTAAAGGTACCTGAGTGAGCATAAACATATTTAGCTCAGTCGAGATAACTTTTAACGATAGTAGAAGAAGAACGTTAGGCTCAATCGTATGCTAGCACAATTTTCTTAAACCTAATTGAATCTAATTCAAATCAATTGAATTAGATTAGTCCAATTGATGATATCCAGATCCAAACCCTTGTTTGTGTGATCTAGTTAGATTTAATTTTGTATGGTAATGGGATATGTCACGATCTCTATCATCGACATCATCAAAATTTTTTTCGATGGATCAGAACTCTTCTGATTCAGACAACTAGAATGATCGATCATCTAAATTATTCTAATTGCTCCCAAAATCCATTAATGACACCAAGCAGTATATGGTGGCAACCCATCAAAATTAAAAATGAACCTCTTGGTGTAGCTATTGTGTGATTAAGTTCTTCTATCTTGAGCCTCAATCAGATTAGGGTTAACGTGAACTCGTCAAACCCTAATTTCTGTCATAAGATTTAATCATTCGATTCAAGTTCGATGTGAAAACCTTAATAGAAACTCTTTCTATTATTTCACTCTGCCATGGCCATAGGCTTATGGACTTGATTCTCATGATTATCATAGGGCTGCTCCTCATCCACCGAGGTAGATAGATTCCTTCTTGGTGGAATCCAATTCCTACAATGAACATGCTATAGCCAACATACACCTCAGAATTTTGAATGGCTAAGAGACCGAGTCATGGTGTAGTCAAACTATAACACCCTCATGGTGAACTGCTGATGCACCTTAGGTCAAAGAACCAGACACACCACTGCAGCTTCAAGTCAGTCATCGACGAAAAGGTAGACTTTCTTATGACTGCTTGAGGTGGTCACGTTCAGTGCCCTCGTTCTCTAATGAGTATATGTACTCTCACTTCAGTGTCTCTACACCATAGACTCAAGACTCATCTACTATAAAGAAGCGATTGTACACCAACCTTTTGGATCAATCATCATCCACATGATGATCCTACGATCGAAAGCATTTTATGAATTAATAAATAAAAATTTTTGTCTTAAATTTTTAACTCTTGAAAATAAGAATTATCATTACCATTAACTCAATGGATGTATCACAGTCACTAAATACACATTTATGATAGAAAATAATCTATTTTATTATTTATAGTTAAAATTATAATTTTATCCCTAGAAGTGTATTACAAGTGTTAGTCAAGTCTGGCTTCTAGGGCACACATATCTAACAATCTTCCACTTGATCTAAAGCCAATTAGCTATAAATCTAAGTCCCATCTTCTCAAAGTGGGCTTCAATCTTCTGCTAGCTCAACGGTTTTGTAAGTAGGTCTGCCATATTATCTATGGAGTCGACTCTCTTGACCTCGACGTAATTCTTCTCGAGGTAATCGTAAATGAGGTGGTATCGCCACTCGATGTGTTTGAATTTTTGGTGAGACCTCGACTCCTTAGCAAGGGCTATGGTGCCATTGTTATCGTAGTACAGAGGAATGACATCTAATGACATCACTCTGATCTCTACAGCAAACTTCTTGTACCAGAATGCCTCCTTTGTAGCTTCTAACGCAGCAATGTATTCTGCTTCCATGGTGTAATCTGCTATCACAGTTTGCTTGGAACTCTTCCAACTGACAGCACCACCATTACACACAAATAGACTCTTAGATGTCGATTTTTGATCATCTATATCGGATATAAAATCTGAGTTTGTATATCCTTGGACTTGGAGTTCTCCATCACCAAAGATCAATAACATATCCTTAATTCTTCTTAAGAACTTAAGGATACATTTCACAGAAGTTCAGTGTTCTTCACCTGGATTCGACTGATATCTACTCGTGACACTCACAGCATGGGCTATATCAGGTTGTCTACATAATATGGCATATATGAGGCTCCCTATTGCTGAAGCATAAGGGATCTTGCTCATGCGTTCTATTTTTTCAGGTGTGCTAGGGCACATTTTCTTGGAAAGATGAATACCATGTCTGAAGGATACCAATCCCCTCTTAGAGTTTTTCATGCTAAACCTCTTTAACACTTCCTTTATGTACATCTTCTATGAAAGTCCCAGCATCCTATTTGGTCTATCTCTATAGATCTTAATTTCTAGAATAAATGATGCTTCACCTAGATCTTTCATGAAGAATTCTTTGGATAACCACATTTTAACTATGGTTAACATGGGAATATCATTTTCAATAAGAAGGATATCATCCACGTACAGTACGAGGAAGACAACAGCGCTCCCACTGACCTTTTTGAAGATACATGTCTCCTCATTTTTGATGAAACCAAACAATTTGATCACATCATTAAAACAAGTGTTCCAGCTCCGAGATGCTTACTTAAGTCTATATATGGACCTTTGCAGCTTGCATACCTTATGATCAGCATCATTGGATGTGAAACCTAGCGGCTGTTCCATATAGATATCTTCATCAAGATATCCATTTAAGAATAATGTTTTTACATCCATTTGCCATATTTCATAATCGAAATAGGTTGCTACAACAAGCAATGTGCGGATGGATTTTAGCATAGCTACTGGCGAAAAAGTATTCTGATAGTCAATGCCTTCACATCGACTGTAATCTTTTGCCATTAATCTAGCTTTGAATGTCTCCACATTCCCATCTACACCAATCTTTCTCTTGTAGATCCATTTACACCCAATAGATACTATACCTTCTGGTGGACCTACCAAGGTTCGAACTTGGTTTGAGTGCATCGAATCAATTTCTGACTTCATTGCCTTTAGCTATTTCTCAGAGTCGATATTCGATACTGCCTCATTATAGGTTTTGGGATCATCACCATGAATCCCATTACTTATGAGGAACATTTTCTCTACTTCCTCTAAAATGGTACCTAAGTATCTCTCAGGAGGATGGAAAATCCTTTTCGATCTACAAAGTGGAGGTAGTGATTGTATTGGCTCTACCTGATTTGGTTCCATTTGGTCCTTAGCTCATTGCTCTTATGAGACTTTCTCATCGAGCTTGATCTGCTTTCCAATGTCATGATCTTAAATAAACTATTTTTTAAGAAAGATGGCATGTCGACTTACAATCACATTGTGATCTTTTAGAATATAGAAATAATATCCTAATGATTTTTTAGGATATCCTATAAATCGAGCTCTAAAGGACTTGAAGTCTAACTTTTCCGCTTGTTATCTTTTGACATGAGCTGGACAACCCCAAATTCTGAGATGACTCAGACTTGGTTTCTTACCATACCATATCTCATACGGTGTGGTAGGAATGGTTTTAGAAGGAATCGTATTCAGTAAATATATTGCAGTTAATAAAGAGTGTCCCCAAAGATAATCAGAGAGATCTATGAAGCTCATTATGGATTGGACCATATCTAATAGGATCTAGTTCCTTCATTCTAAAATCCCATTGAGTTGAGGTACTCCAGGTGGAGTCCATTGAGAGACTATGCCATTTTCTTTAAGTTAGTTCAGAAATTTTTGACTAAGGTATTCACCTCCTTGATCTGATCAAAGAATCTTAATGAATTTTTCAGTTTATTTTTCTACTTCATGTCTGAATTCCTTGAACTTTTCAAAAGCTTCAAACTTGTGTCTCATAAGATACACATACCCATACCTAGATAGACCATCAGTAAAGGTAATGAAGTAGACAAAATTGCCTCTAACCGGCATATCAAATAGGCCGCACACATCAGTATGTACTAGGGCAAGAAGATCCATGGCCCATTTCCCATGTCCTACAAAAGGTAGTTTAGTCATTTTGCCATGAAGACAAGATTCACAAGTTGGATATGACTCGAAAGTCAACAGACTCAATAGCCTATTTTTCTCCAATTTGTTAATCCTATCTTCTACTATATGACCTAGTCTTAGGTGCCATAGATACCTATCATTTGGACTATCCCTAGGTCCTTTCATGGCATTCACATTTTGCTCGATATTAAAAATAGATACATCAATATGTAACTGATAAAGACTGTTAATAAGAAAATCACTTGCAATTTTATTTCTTTCATAAAGAATGTTACAATGGTCCTTAAGAAAACTAATTACATAGCCTTCTAGTGCTAGGCATGAAACAGAAATCAAATTTCTGCTTGCTGTAGGCACATAATAACAATCTTTTAAAACTAAGTCTAAACCAGATGGTAGTCGAAGAGGGTATGTTTTCACCATCACGGTAGCAACTCTTGCTCCATTTTTGATGCATAGGATCATCTCACCATCCCTCAGTCTCCTGCTATCCTCAAGACCCTGCATGGAAGTGCACAAATGAGCACTAGAACCTGAGTCAAGCACCCAACTGAATACAGAAAAAATTGTAAGATTAGACTCAATAACGAGCATACCTCTAGAAGGACCTATCTCCTTTTTATTCTTCAGAGTGGCTAGGTAAGTAGGGCAGTTCCACTTTCAGTGGCCATCATTATCGCAATGAAAATAATTTCCTTTGTCAGTGGCCTTCTTCAGCTCTGCCTTTTTCTTCTTTTCTCTTTCCACCTTCTGCTCTTTTACAGATTTTTATTTCTTTTCATAAGACTTTCTTTTGGAAGAAGTCCATTCCATAGCAAGAACTGAGCCTTTAGAACCTTTCATAGAAAGCTCAGCGGTAACCAGCATATTCATTAATTCGGCCAAGAAAATTTTGAAGTTTATGCATGTGGTAATTCATGATGAATTGCCCATATGCATCAGTCAAGGATTGCAGAATAATATCATTCTGCAGATCCAAGTCTAACTTCACACCGAGCTTCTCAAGCTCTTCCATGTCCTTGATCATCATCAGACAGTGATCTTGGACTGACTGCCCATCACGCATCTTAGCCTTAAAAAGTCATTTCGTGACTTGATACTTGGCTGCGCGACTCTGTTCACCAAACATCTCCTTGCAGGTGAGCCAACATTTGGCGAGCAGTCCCGATATCTTCATGTTGGCGCTGGAGCTCATCAGACATCGAGCCCAACATGTAATATCTGGCCTTATTATCTTCGTCTATCCATTTTTCTAGAGACGCTCTCTGTTCAGTGGATGGACAAGCTGGTAAGGTGGGAGGGTCCTGGATCCAATACATGGGTTAACTTCTCAAAATCCAAAACAATTTTGTAGTTCCTGAGCCAATCTTTATAATTGGGTTTGGTCAGTCTATGTGTGTCCAGGATACGTGCTAATGGGTTGGACGCAGATATTTTTCTGTAGAGAGTCAAAGATTCTAGTTAGATACTGTAATTATGACTTGACCAATTTATTTAAAAATTTTATTTTTAAATAAATTAGCTCCCACTATTTTCTCGGATCCCTACACTCCCTCTGTAGAGATGCAAAAATCTCCATGATTAATGATTTCTAGTGGGTGGTGCGGTCTCACCAACTGACTCATCACCTCACCTAACAGTTATTGGTGATGGGTTAGCCAATGAGTGAACAACTCTTGTTCAATGATTCTCTAATCATGGTGCACCCAAACTTGGTCTCTAATTCATGAATCTCACCGTATCCTGAATATTG
Organism: Cocos nucifera; assembly: GCA_006176705.1. NCBI lineage: Eukaryota > Viridiplantae > Streptophyta > Magnoliopsida > Arecales > Arecaceae > Cocos > Cocos nucifera. Next base: position 18,675 of record QRFJ01006046.1, on the reverse strand, counting down.
ATCCACTCCTTAGTTAAGTCAGACCCACCATTTGCATAGACTGGGATTCCTAATTGAGTCTCTCACCGTATCCAAAATATTGAGCCCAACTCATCCTCCAGCCCATAGCATCCAATGCCTAATAGACATGGTTGCATCTTTTCGGTGCAACTGAGCCACTGTATCCAGCCGAGAACAATCAACCCCGGGAAGGGCCCGCACATCTACAATGGTGGAAGACCTCAGACTTAATCTTTTCTTAGGGAGAATTGATTCAGGTCTCATTAAACTAGACTTGTCATAGTCATAACAATTATGACTAACCTAGTGGCATGGGTTAGCTCGGATTATTGACCACCTCAGATCAGAACTGTGTCAACAGATATGGCCAGGTAAGTGAGACCGGTGGAAGGGAATATGCCATTAACTCGTACAAGAACGCATTCAGGTCGAGTAGCTTCCAATTAAAAATCAGTCGGTCGTATGTGCCAAACTTACCTTAGACACCAAATTGTTGAGCCAGAATCAATTGGGTTAGCCTACAATCCAGACTCTAACCTCTGAGCCTAATTAGGTCTTGCTGATGATCATCATGTGACTCGATCTTGACCCAGACTTAATCCTATTAGGCTGGTCAATTTAAGCATTGTTGATCCCATCTAACCAACTCTTGATTCGGTTTGATCAACCGCTTAGACCTAATTGAGCTACCCAAGCCCGAACCCAGTATTATGAATATGTCTTAGATCTAAAATTCTTAATTTTAGACCTAATTAATATTTCATAATCTTAATTCTTAATTAAGTTAGGGTTCATAAACAAAATATGCACAATAAATCCTAGGGTTTCAGGATCTAGGGTTTTGCAGAAAGTAAGTTTTGGGATTTCTGATTAAGGACGAACATGCAGCACCCCTACACATCATAAGAACACCCCATCGAATGGAAGGAGAGGGCCTTTAAACCCTTCTTTGTTCTTATGACCGGATGGCCAAGAGGAATGCCTTAATCAGGAAATATACAATACTACAAAACTAGTTTTAGATCTATATCATATATCTCATAGATAAAAATTAGATCTAACTTCATGGCATATTTTGCATACATCTCATGTATCTTGAATCATGCATGTTTTCAGATCTAAATTATCTCATAATAATCTAAAAAATTAGATTTAAATTGATCACATCAAAATAAATTTCTAATCTAGATAATTATGTAGAACTATTCTACAACTAGTCTAGACATGCATTCACATATCTCATATGATCCAAAAATTAAATCATTTTATTTACTATTTTTTAGATCATATTATAATATTTATAACATCAAAAATAGTAAATAAATAAATCTAAAATCATAACTTAATCAAATTAAATTATGAATATGCAAGATTATGTATAGAACTATTCTATTTTACAACTAGTCATGCATCTTGTAAAACTTAGATCTAAATTATTTAATTTTAATTTTTTTAATTTTAGATCTAATCACATATTATGTGACAACTGAAATCTCCTGATTATTAGATCAAAAATAATTAAAATAATATCTAAATAATCTTTAGAAAATCTTGCTCTGATATAAGTTGAAAGAGAAATCCTGATTTCTCATGTCAAGTTCGTTCAGATTTGATCAGATCAAGAGAAATATTTTAATTTTTCTTGCCTGAATTGTATCAAACTAGAGCCCAACATCCCTTGGGCATAGAGAGGAGAGAGAGAACCAGAAGATGGCATGGAGGATGGAGAGAGGCAGTCTTGGGGCTTGGGCTAAGAGAGAACTCTATTAAAGTTGGATGTAGATAGGGTTTATATAGATCCTACTATGCCATGCAGTGCCACATCATCCCGACCAATCACATTGCTTCATGCAATCAGATCTAAATCTAATTGATGGGATGACATCACCTGATCCAATCAGATGAGAGCCCCTTCAATTCATCTTTAGGTGGTGCCAAGACTGATCAAAGCTAAGTCTTAGGCACCTTCCTAAGTTGATTCAATTAAGCAACCTAGAGTCCCATCCATATGGGACTCCAGTCGTCCCTATCCATGGGCGCATGCCACCATAGGCATGTGCCCCCTCCTTTCTAATTTCTATCAAGGGGACAAGCCTCTATCTACTCTCCTATGGGTGCATGACACATGGGCAGATATCCAAGGGTCAAAGGTCAATGTTTGACCAAAGTCAAAAGACAAGAATTAGTAGGTGATGAAAAGTAGCAGGTATTGTCTCAAATTTATCTCATAAATTAAGACAATCCTTTTTTGACCTAGACAAGCTCTAGTCAGATCAAGTAAAGGTACCTCAGTGAGCAAAAACATATTTGGCTCAGTCGAAATAACTTTTAATGATAGTAGAAGAAGAACGTTAGGCTCAATCGTATGCTAGCATGATTTTCTTGAACCTAATTGAATCTAATTCAAATCAATTGAACTAGGTTCATCCAATTGATAATATCCAAATCCAAACCCTTGTTTGTGTGACCTAGTTAGGTTTAGTTTTGTATGATAATAGGATATGTCATGATCTCTATCAACAACATCATCGAAACCTCTTTCGATAGAATAGAACTCTTCTGATTCAGACAACTAGAATGATCGATCATCTAAATCATTCTAATTACTCCTAAAATTTATTAGTGACACCTAGCAATATATGGTGACAACCCATCAAAATTAAAAATGAACCTCTTGGTGCAGCTACTTGTGTGATTAAGTTTTTCTATCTTGAGCCCCGATCAAATTAGGGTTAAGGTGAACTTGTCAAACCCTAATTTCTGTCATATGATTTAATCATTTGATTCAAGTCCGATGTGAAAACCTTAATAGAAACTCATTCTATTATTTCACTATGCCATGGTCATGGGCTTATGGACTTGATTCTCATGATTATCATAGGGCTACTCCTCATCCACCGAGGTAGATAGATTTCTTCTTGGTGCAATCTAATTTCTACAATGAACATACTATAGACAACATACACTTCAAGATTCCAAATGGCTAGGAGACCGAGTCATGGTATAGTCAAACTATAACACCCTCAAGGTGTACTACCGATGCACCTCAGATCAAAGAACCAGAAACACCACTGTAGCTTTGAGTCAGTCATCAACGAGAAGGTAAACTTCCTTATGACTGCTCGAGGTGGTCACACTCAGTGCCCTCATTCTCTAACGAGTATCTGTACTCTCACTTTGATATCTCTACACCATAGATTCAAGACTCATCTACTATAAAAAAGTAATTGTGCACCAACCTTCTAGATCAATCATTATCTACATGATGATCCTACGATCAGGAGCTTTTTATGAATTAATAAATGAAAATTCTTGTCTTAAATTTTCAACTCTTGAAAATAAGAATTATTATTATCATTAACTCAAAAAATATATCACAGACACTAAATACATATTTATGATAGAGAATAATTTATTTTATTATTTATAGTCAAAATTATAACTTTGCCTCTTAAAGTGTATTACAAGTGTCATCCAATTCTGGCTTCTAAGGCGCACATATCTAACAGAGAGGTCTTAAGTGGGCTAACTCATGTATGGGTTAGGTCTAGATCCAGAGGATGAGATCATGTGAGACTTAGGCTTGGTGAGTGCTTTCATGTATTGGGTTAGCCAAGGGAGTTTTTTGGTCGGGCCTAATAGCTATGTATAAATACATAGGTTGTATTAGAATTTTCAAGGTTGAAATCAATATAGACCTTTTCTCCCATAACTCTCTTCTTCTCTACTCTCTAGAGTTACTGCCCTAGGGTTCTTGAAGAAGCCCTAGAGAAGGGGGCGTCTCTCTCAAGCCCAAGGAAGCAGGCACCCCATCATAGATCCAAGTGGAGGATCGATGGTTTGTTGTCCATAGAGAACGTCACAGGTTCCTTCAGGTCCATTCTAAAGATTAGGTGCTTCCACAACATAGTATCAGTGCTTGTGATGTCAAGGATGATTGGTGTTCGAATGATATCATGAGTCTACAATTTGATATCAAAGCTAGGTGATGTCTGAAATGTTATGGATGATAATATGGTATCAAAGCCAGGTTTCAGAACCTGATGGTGCATGAAAGTGAAGGAGTAGTCGTACAAGATAAAATCAGAATTCTGCACAAGGATTCCATGGTATGTCTTAAATCTATCTTCGTTATTACTATGGTTTGGCCAATCGGGAGCAACGGGTTGAAGGTGGAGGTTGAGAGGATTAACGAAAAAGAATTTTCCTAGGGTGGAAGGATTTGGTTCATGATTTGTTGATCGGTCTTGGTGGAAAGGCTAGGGTATATGACGGTTATGTGATAGGTAGGGAGTGCTGGAGTGCTGCAGTAGCATTTTTCTGAAGATGTAGGGTTGAGAGAGGCTCGACGATGCAGCAACTAAGGGAGGTATCTCAGCAGAGAGTATCAGGGTTCTCTAGGAAGATAGGTAGTGTAGAGCTGTTGAAGAGAGGTTTCTCAAGGGGTAATGATCGAAGGAAGGCTGAAGAAGTGACTATACATCCTTCGATGTCTGGAAGGTGGAAAAGTAGTCGGAGATGTATTCAGTGGTTCGATTAGAGCATGAATTTGTGAAGCCTTGGAAGTGATGGAGATGGATGATCCATGGAGGTCCAGTAGGTCAGGACTGGATGGCTGTAGAGCAGTGCAGAGATGAGTTAGGGAGTGCTAGAGTGCTTAGTAGCACTACCCTAGAGGCACGGGACTGAGAGAGGCTCTATGGTGTAGCAGCCGAGGAGTGTATCTCAGTAGAGAGTGTCAGTGGTATCTCTGAATGATCGGATGTAGGTCTTATAGAGAGCCAGGAGGTCTCAGGGAGCTGAGAGTATCATGGATCAGGTTTCTTCTATAGGAGCATCAAAAAGAGTCGCGGTTCAGATGGAGGATGGTTCTTCAAGTGTAATTGAAGTGATGGCTGGTGTAGGGGCAGAAGAGAAGGACTAGAATGAAATTTTCTAGGGTTCAGTCGCTAGTTTCAGAAGAGTTGGATGAGCTCTTGAGTTTCGGAGGTGCTGCTGGTTACGGAGGTATTCGAGACGGCTTCGAAGGGATCCATGGAGCATGGAGAGTTCGAAGGGGCAGTGATGGTGTTCGAGGTGCAGCGATAGACTCAACAGTGCAGCATTGAACGGTTGGCCTCAAGGGACTCGATGATAGGTCTGCTTCTACGTCATCAGCTGGACTTCGGATATAGGTGGAGCTCCGGAGAGGTGGCTTCACAATTGGAGAGAAATTGACATGAGTTCAGAGTACAGGGGTGTGGAAGGATCTATATCCTAGCACCACTAGCACTGGTGATGCATAGTTCGAGGTGGAGCAGCATGTGCAAGAGGACAAGCATAGTTCTGAGGAGACCATGTCAGCGTATGCAGCGAGTACCAGTATAGGAACGTTGTAGGTTCTCCAAGAAAGTTTAGAAAAAATGATGCAGCTGCTAAGCAAAAGAGAACCTATAATTTCAGGGTGGTGCAGAGGTGCAAGCCAAGGTCTTCAGTAGTGGATGCGGTCATCCAAAAGGCCTCAACGATGCACAATAGCTGAAGAGGATTGGCAGAGGTGATGATTGCACAAGGGGTTGTCGAGTGTGCAGGGATAGCGGAATCATGCAGGAGGTCATTGCCAAGAGGTTTGCCAAGGCTTGGGAGCACCAAGGTGGAGATTGTGAGAATTTGTGGTGCTCCCAAACCTTGGGAGGCCACGGAAGGAGTCAGGGGGTTGGCTCCGAAGATTCTAGGGGCTTGGTTGGTGCTTCAAAAATCTGGAACATAAGGTGAAGCAAGGAACCAAAGTTGGAGAATTAAGACTACAGAAAGAAGATTTTCTGTAGGTTAGCCAGCTCAGTCTAAAATTAGGTTGGCTAAGTCTCAAAGCACAGGCAAAATAGAGAGCTAAGCATTCGAAACTGCTAGCACGGCATAGGACTAGGCTAGCTCAGCTTCAGACTGAGTCGACCTAGTGGAATTTAGCTGGCTTAGTGCTGAGACTGAGCTGGCTCAGTGTGCGGGCAGAGTTATGCGAGGATCTATTTTAGACTAGGATCTGGGTTGATCCTAGGGGTCTTAAGGTCTGGTTTGAGAGATCTTAAGGGGGCTAACTCTTGTATGGATCAGATCTAGATCCAGAGGATGAGAGCATGTGAGACTTGGGCTTGATGAGTGATTTTATGTATTGGGTTAGCTAGGGGAGTTTTTTGGTCGGGCCTAATAGCTATGTATAAATACATAGGTTGTATTAGGATTTTCAAAGTTGAAATCAATACAGACCTTTTCTCCCTCAACTCTCTTCTTCTCTTCTCTCTAGAGTTGCCGCCCTAGGGATCTTGAAGAAGCCCTAGACAAGGGGGCATCTCCCTCAAGCCCAAGGAGGGAGGTGCCCCATCACAGATTCAGGTAGAGAATCGGTGGTTTGCTGCCCATAGAGAACGTCATAGGTTCCTTTAGGTCCATGCTAAAGATCAGGAGCTTCCACAACATGGTATCGGTGCTTGTGATGCCAAGGATGATTGGCGTTCGAGCGATATCATAGATCTATAATTTGGTATCAGAGCTAGGTGATGCTTGGAACATTGTGGACGATAATAGCCGGATGCCTACGCGACTCAATCAGAACCTCAGATTAATCATCAGATCATTACAATGGATAAATAGTTTACCCAATTAGGTGATAATTATTATCACTATTTTTTTATTTTACTTCTAATTTTAGATTAATCTAATTAGATCCATGAACTGTCAAATCTAATCAGATCATAGAAAAATTTTAAAATTATTTTGCTGCAAATCTGATCCAATTAGATGCATCCTGCGGTAGAAAATTTTGATTTTTCCTTCAAATATATCATTTAGTCATTAATAAATTTAAGAACTAAATGATAAATTCTCTTTTTATCCAATCTAAATAGTCCTAAGAACTTCATCACAACACAAAACTTCAAAAGAAGATGTACAATGTGAAGGGAAATCCTGATTTTTTGGTCCAGGTTCGTTCAGATCTGATCAGATCAAGAGATATATTTCAAAATTTTTTCTCTTAATCCCAATCAGATCTTGATATGTTTCAAATCTAATTCTTATTATTTTAATAAAATAAAATTAAAAGATAAATTAAATCAAATTTAATTTACCTGATCTGGGTAATCCTATTACCCTGTTGATGATCCTGTTTGCAGCGGAAGGTTCTGGATCTTAGCCACGCAAGCGCCTGGCCTCTACCGGTATCCACTTAGGTTGGATCTGGAGATCCTCTTCTTCTCTATCACACCTCCAAAAATCAGATCTGGATCTGATCTGGAGGATCTTCAAAACTCTTTTGAAGATGAGCAGTCGTCCTTTGCAGCAGCGCAGCCTTCTTACTTTTGATCGCCTTTCTTTGATCTGAATCGCACCAACCAAGGTCCAAAACTCCTTTTGGACATGGAGAGCAAGGGGAGAAGGTGGTTTGGCATGGAGAGGGAGGGGAGAGGCAGCCTTGGGGCATGGAGAAACTATGATCTCATCATATCTCTTATAATCTGAGTTGGGTACAGGGTCTTATTTATAGACTAGCTGTGATCCAACTCCTCTTCTTCCCAACCAATCACAACCCTTTGTGAAATCAGATCTAAATCTGATTGGTGGGAATAGAGTCCCCTGGATTCCTCCTTAGAGGGCCTAAGACCAGTCAAAGTTGGTTCTTAGAAGAACTCTAATTGGAATCCAAAAAGGAGATGGAGTCCTTGTCCAACAAGGACTCCTAGGCGCCTCCAACTTGGGCACACGCCTAGGGTGGCGTGCGCCCTTCTCCTTGCCAGGTTCTGGCAGGGGGACAGGCCCCCACCAGCTCTCCAATAGGTGCATGACATGTGGTCAAAAGTCAAAGTGTCAATGGTCAACGTTTGACCAGTCAAAGGTAGACTTTTGACCAAAGTCAAAGAACAAGAAATGGCAGGTGACCAAAAATGGCAGGTAAGTGTCTTACAAATAAGACAACCTTTTCTGACTTGGACAACCTCCTGTCAGACCATATGAAGGCCTCTGATTGAGCACAAACTCCTTTGGCTCAGACAGGACAACTTATTTATGATAGCAAAAGAAGAACGTTAGGTTCAATCGAGTGCTAGCACGATTTCCTTGAACCTAATTGAATCTCATTCAGATCAATTGAACTAGATCAGTTCAATTGATGATCACCAGATTCAAACCCTTGTTTGTGTGACCCAGTTAGGTTCAGTTCTGTATGGTAATGGGATATGTCATGATCTCTATCATCGACATCATCGAAACTCCTTTCGATGGATCAGAACTCTTCTGATTCGAACAGCTAGAATGATCGATCATCTAAATCATTCTAATTGCTCCCAAAATCCACCAGTGACACCTAGCAGTATATGGTGGCAACCCATCAGAGCTGAATGCGAACCTCTTGGTGCAGCTACCTGTGTGATTCAGTTCTTCTATCTTGAGCCCCGATCAGATTAGGGTTAAGGTGAACTCGTCAAACCCTAGTCTCTGTCATATGATGTAATCATTCGATTCGAGTCCAATGTGAAAATCTAAATAGAAACTCTTTCTATTATTTCACTCTACCATGGCCATGGATTTCTGGACTTGATTCTCATGATCATCATAGGGCTGCTCCTCTACCACCGAGGTAGATAGATTCCATCTTGATGCAATCCAGTTCCTACAATGAACATGCTATAGCCAACATACACCTCAGGGTTCCATATGGCTAGGAGACCGAGTAATGGTGTAGTCAAACTATAACACCCTCAAGGTGAACTGCCGATGCATCTCAGGTCAAAGAACCAGACACACTACTGCAGCATCGAGTCAGTCATTGACGAGAAGGTAGACTCCCTAATGACTACTCGAGGTGGTCACGCTCAGTGCCCTCGTTCTCTAACGAGTACCTGTACTCTCGCTCCGGTGTCTCCACACCGTAGACTCAAGACTCATCTACTAAAGAGAAGCGATTGTACACCAACCTTCCGGATCAATCACCATCCTCGTGATGATCCTATGGTCGGGAGCAATTTTATGAGTTAATAATGATTATTCATGTCTTAAATTTTCAACTCTTGAAAATATGAATTATCATTACCATTAACTCAAAGGATGTATCACAGACACTAAATACACATATGTGATAGAAAATAACCCATTTTATTGATTTATAGTCAAAATTATAATTTTGCCCCTAGAAGTGTATTACAAGTGTCAGCCAATTCTGGCTTCTAGGGCACATATATCTAACAATCTCCCACTTGTCCTAAAGCCAATTGGCTACAAGTCTAAGTCCCATCTTCTCAAGGTGGGCTTCGATCTTCTGCTGGCCCAATGGCTTTGTAAGTGGGTCTGCCACATTATCTATGGAGTTGACTCTCTTGACCTCGACGTAACCCTTCTCGAGGTAATCGCGGATGAGGTGGTATCGCCGCTCAATGTGCTTGGATTTCTGGTGAGACCTTGGCTCCTTAGCAAGGGCTATGGCGCCATTGTTGTCGCAGTATAGAGGAATGGCATCTGATGGCATTACTCCAATTTCTGCAGCAAACTTCTTGTACCAGAATGCTTCCTTCGCAGCCTCTGATGCAGCGATATATTCTGCTTCCATGGTGGAATCTGCTATCACCAGTTTGCTTGGAACTCTTCCAGCTGACAGCACCACCATTGCACACAAACAGACTTCCAGATGTCGACTTTCGATCATCTATATCGGACATGAAATCCGAGTCTGTGTATCCCTGGACTTGGAGTTCTCCATTACCAAAGACCAACATCATATCCTTAGTTCTTCTCAAGTACTTAAGGATACATTTCACAGAAGTCCAGTGTTCTTCACCTGGATTTGACTGATATCTGCTTGTGACACTCACAGCATGGGCTATATCAGGTCGTGTACATAGCATGGCATACATGAGGCTCCCTATTGCAGAAGCATAAGGGATCTTGCTCATGCGTTCTATTTCCTCAGGTGTGCTGGGGCACATCTTCTTGGAAAGATGAATACCATGTCTGAAGGGTATTAATCCCCTCTTAGAGTTTTCCATACTAAACCTCTTTAGTACTTTCTCTATGTACATCTTCTGTGAAAGTCCTAGCATCCTATTCGGTCTATCCCTATAGACCTTAATTCCTAGAATAAAGGATGCTTCACCTAGGTCTTTCATGGAGAATTCCTTGGACAACCACATCTTGACTGATGTCAACATGGGAATATCATTCCCAATAAGGAGGATGTCATCCACGTACAATACGAGGAAGACAACAGCGCTCCCACTGACCCTTTTGAAAACACATGGTTCCTCTTCATTTTTGATGAAACCAAACTTTTTGATCACATCATTGAAACGAGTGTTCCAGCTCCGAGATGCTTGCTTAAGTCCATATATGGACCTTTGCAGCTTGCAAACCTTGTGATCAGTATCACTGGATGTGAAACCTAGCGGCTGTTCCATATAGATATCTTCCTCAAGATATCCATTTCAAGGAATGCCGTTTTCACGTCCATTTGCCATATTTCATAATCGAAATAGGCTGCAACAGCAAGCAATGTGCGGATGGATTTTAGCATAGCTACTGGGGAAAAGGTATCCTGATAGTCAATGCCTTCGCGTTGACTATAACCTTTTGCCACCAAGTCTAGCCTTGAATGTCTCCACATTCCCATCTGCACCAATCTTTCTCTTGAAGATCCATTTACACCCAATAGGTACTATACCTTCTGGTGGATCTACCAAGGTCCAGACTTGGTTTGAGTGCATCGAGTCAATTTCTGACTGCATTGCCTCTAGCCATTTCTCGGAGTCGATATCTGATATCGCCTCGTTGTAGGTTTTGGGATCATCACCATGAGCACCATTACCTACGAGGAACATTTCCTCTACATCCTCTGAAATAATACCTAAGTATCTTTCAGGGGGACGGGAAACTCTTTCCGATCTACGAGGTGGAGGAGGTAGTGTTCTTATTGGCTCAACCTGATTTGGTTCCAATTGGTCCTTAGCTCGTTCTACTTGTGAGACTTTCTCATCAAGCTTGATCTATTTTCCAATGCCGCTATCTTGAATAAACTATTTTTCAAGAAAGATGGCATGTCGACTCACAATCACATTGTGGTCTTCTGGAATGTAGAAATAGTATCCTAATGACTCTTTAGGATATCCTATGAATCGAGCTCTGAAGGACCTAAACTCTAACTTGTCCGCTTGTTGTCTTTTGACATGAGCCGGACAACCCCAAATTCTGAGATGACTCAGACTTGGTTTCTTACCATGCCATATCTCATACGGTGTGGTAGGAACGGTTTTAGAGGGAACCCTATTCAGTAGATAGATTGAAGTTAACAATGAGTGTCCCCAAAGAAAATCAGGGAGGTCTGTGAAGCTCATCATGGATCGAACCATATCCTAATAGAGTCCGATTTCTCCATTCTGAAACCCCGTTGAGTTGAGGTGTTCCTGGTGGAGTCCATTGAGAGACTATGCCATTATCCTTGAGATAGTCTAGGAATTCCCTGCTAAGGTATTCACCTCCTCGATCTGATCGAAGAACCTTAATGGGTTTTTCCTAGTTTGTTTTTCTACTTCATGTCTGAATTCTTTGAACTTTTCAAAAGGCTTCAGACTTGTGTCTCATAAGATACACATACCCATACCTAGACAGATCATCGGTAAAGGTAATGAAGTAGACAAAATTGCCTCTAGCCGGCACATCAAATGGGCCGCACACATCAGTATGTACTAGGGCAAGGAGATCTGTGGCCCTCTCCCCATGTCCAACAAAAGGGAGTTTAGTCATTTTGCCTTGAAGACAGGATTCACAAGTTGGATATGACTCGGAAGTCAATGGACTCAATAGCCCATTTTTCTCCAATTTGTTGATCCTATCTTCTGCTATATGACCTAATCTCAGGTGCCATAGATATCTATCATTTGGACTATCCCTAGGTCGTTTGGCATTCACATTTTGCTCGATAGTTAGAACAGGTACATCAATATGTAGCTGATAAAGACCATTAATAAGGAAACCATTTGCAATTTTATTTCTTTCATAAAGAATGTTACAATGGTCCTTAAAGAAGGTGATCACATAACCTTCTTGTGCTAAGCATGAAACAGAAATCAAATTCCTGCTAGCTGCAGGCACAAAATAACAGTCTTTCAAAACTAAGTCTAAACCAGATGGTAATCGAAGAGGGTATGTTCCCACGGCTACTGCAGCAACTCTTGCTCCATTACCGATGCGTAGGATCATGTCTCCATCCCTCAGCCTCCTGCTATCCTCAAGACCCTGCATAGAAGTGCACAGATGAGCACTAGAACCAGAGTCAAGCACCCAACTGGATGCAGAAGAAATCGTAAGGTTAGACTCAATAACGAGCATACCTCCAGAAGGACCTTCCTTCTTGTTCTTCAGGGTGGCCAGGTAAGTAGGGCAGTTCCGCTTCCAATGGCCGTCGCTGTTGCAATGGAAACACTTTCCTTTGACATCGGCCTTTTTCTTCGGCTCTGCCTTCTTCTTCTTTGATCCTTCCACCTTTTGCTTTTTCACAGACTTCTTTTTCTTTCCATAAGACTTTCTTTTGGAAGAAGTCCGTTCCATAGCAAGAACTGAGCCTTTAGAACCTTTCATAGAAAGCTCAGCGGTAACCAGCATATTCATTAATTCGGCCAAGGAATTCTGAAGTTTATGCATGTGGTAATTCATGATGAATTGCCCATATGCATCAGTCAAGGATTGCAGAATGATATCGTTCTGCAGGTCCAAGTCCAACTTCACACCGAGCTTCTCAAGCTCTTCCATGTCCTTGATCATTGTCAGACAGTGATCTTGGACTGACTGCCCATCACGCATCTTAGCCTTAAAAAGTCATTTTGTGACTTGATATTTGGCTGCGCGACTCTGTTCACCAAACATCTCCTGCAGGTGAGCCAACATTTGGCGAGCAGTCCCGATATCCTCATGTTGGCGCTGGAGCTCATCAGACATCGAGCCCAACATGTAATATCTGGCCTTATTATCTTCGTCAATTCCGGACGGGCTGGTAATGTGGGAGGGTCCTGGTCCAAAACATGGGTTAACTTCTCAGAACCCAAAATAATTTTGTAGTTTTTGAGCCAATCTTTATAATTGGGTCCGGTCAGTCTATGTGTGTCCAGGATACGTGCCAATGCATTGGAACGCTTTTTCTTGTAGAGAGTCAAAGATTCTAGTTAGATACTATAATTTTGACTTAACCAATTTGTTTAGGGGTTTTATTTTTAAACAAATTAGCTCCCACTATTTTCTTGGATCCCTACACACCCTCTGTAGAGATGCGAAAATCTCCATGATTAATGATTTCTAGTGGATGGTGCGGTCTCACCAACTTACTCATCACCTCACCTAACAATTATTGGTGATGGGTTAGCCAATGAGTGAACAACTCTTGTTCAATGATTCTCTAATCTTGGTGCACCCGATCTTGGTCTCTAATTCATGAATCTCACCGTATCCGAAATATTGATCCACTCCTTAGTTAAGTCAGACCCACCATTTGCATAGACTGGGTTCCTAATTGAGTCTCTCACCGTATCCAGAATATTGAGTCCAACTCATCCTCTAGCCCATAGCATCCAATGCCTAATAGACATGATTGCATCTTCCCGGTGCAACTGAGCCACTGTATCCAACCGAGAATAATCAACCCCGGGAAGGGCCCGCACATCTACAATGGTGGAAGACCATAGACTTAATCTTTTCTTAGGGAGAATTGATTCAGGTCTCATTAAACTAGACTTGGCTTAGTCATAACAATTATGACTAACCTAGTGGCATGGGTTAGCTCGAATTATTGACCACCTCAGATCAGAACTGTGTCAACAGATATGGCCAGGTAAGTGAGACCGGTGGAAGGAATATGCCATTAACTCATATAAGAATGCATTCAGGTCGAGTAGTGATAGGAACGCGATGTTGTCGTTAAGACACCGTGTTTATCAGTTTAATCCGACTTCTTAAAATCATTGAAACTGCATAGATAGTAGTGAGTCGGGTCGAATCCACAGGGAAGGTAGTGTTTTTAGATTTGAAATCTTCAATTTTTAAAAAGAAAAGAAGAAAAGAATTTTTAGAATCAAAAGTGAAGTTAGAAAATTAAAAGCAAAAATTAAAAGATGCAGGAATTTAAACTTGGTACTAAGATCTACTAGTTAGATCTTAGCATCTACTTGCAAAGCAATAATTTAAAGTACAAAATTTAAATTATAATAAAAAAGAAGAAATTAAAATGAAAAAATAAAATTTTTATTAACTAAAATTTTAGAATTTAAATACATAAAATTTAAAAAGAAAAGATAATAAAATAAAGTAGCCTGATCTCTAATTCTTGGAATCGGGCATTGGCAGAAAGTGTGGGTAGGAAGCTTGACTCTTCTTTCTCGGGCATCCGTTGCTTCGAAGCACCTTTACCCATAGCCTGACTTCACCTGTAACTAAGCTTCACCTTGATCTGGAGATGTTTAATTTCTGATGGCCTGGGGTCCTTTTTATAGAAGCTAGGGGAGCGGCTGGAAGTTTTTCTAAAGGCACATATGGTGATTTAATGCCTTTGTATATCATAAAAATATAAACAAAATTTGGATAAATTGATCAAAATTAGCTTCTGATATTGACTTTGATAAATTTTTGAATAAATCCAGCCATTCAATAGTAACTCAACAGGTCACAAATCATCAAAATCGGGATGAGATCAACTCAGATAACCGGTCGGAAAATTAATTCTAGGCCGTCATTCCGATCGCGCTTCATCGAGGAAATCTGGCGCGCAATCGTGCTTTGGGAGTCCGATCACCGTCGAGAGCATTATGGACCATCGATTGAAGCTGAATTAGGCGCTGCCATCGATTGGTGACCGAAGATGAAATTGCAACACAAAAAAAAATGCTGACCGTCCGATCTTAACCGCAAACAACCGCACCCATCGAATCGCAATAATCACTGTTCCAATGGACCGCCGTAAACCGGCCGCACCGCCACACCGAACAATCAATGCTTTTTCTGTCGCTGAGGTGAAATGACCAGATGCCAACTGCGTGAGCCGCGGATAAATTTCTTAGACTCTTAAGGGTCAAGGTCCCCACCACGGTGGCAAGGCTCTGATTCGTCGGAATTTTTGCTGAAGCTGGCGGTCCCACGCCTGGAATCGTTAGGACCGTATTGAATGGGCTATCAATGGCTGTAGCAGGGCGTGTGTGCTCGGCTTTGGCTTGGTAGCTCGGGCTTGCGGAGCCGGCTTTGAGCCGTTTTCATTTTTTTATTTAATTTTTATTTTATTATTTATTTTTAAAAATTCATATTGTTTCCATTCTTTTTAGCTCTATTTCTTGAAATTATTTCGTGGTGATCAAAAAAAATGAGGCTCTTTCTATTGATAATTAAAATTTATTTAATTTTATTTTTTTATTTTTTAATTAATTTTTAATAAATAAAAATAAAATTTTTCAAAAATATATATAAATGATTAAAATCTAAAAATTAATATAAATTAATACTTTTATGGTGAAATTATGATGCTTATCACACCTCCCCAACTTAAGCTTTGTCGTCCTCGAGTAAAGATAAGGAATTTAGTTTAATATCTTTTAACTTTAGAAGTTTTCGGAATTTGACCTAAAGCAATTTTCAAAATAGCCATTTGAATATTTAGTAGAGCTTAAATGAGATATTCATTTGGGTGTATTAATACTTATCAATAAGAAAAATTAGTAAAGACATTAAATTTTCAGAAACGTTTCTAAAATTATCCTACCTTTATCTCTGTTTTTCTAATTTTCATATAAGGGTAGGTGTTTGCTACTTCCATCCTTCATATTAATTTATTTTTATTTTACATTGCCACTTTTTGATGCGAATTATCATTATTTACTTTAGCCAGCGAGACCGGTTACTTGGTGGGGAAACCAATTTCTTTTTTTTTTTTTTTTTTTTTTATGTTGTACCACTATTGGTGTTTTAACTCGCTTAAGCTTTCTATCTGATCCATGTAGACGATCTTGGGCCATGCTCCCAAACCAGTTGGTTTAGGCACTAGTATAGAATCCCTCGGACCTTACTAGCTCGAAATCAAAATAGGCTACGAGTTAAGACTAGCTTTTACAACGAGCTTTCTTATGTCCTCTGCTACCTAGCTTACAATGACTTTCTTTGTACCTTCCCACTTTTATGGGAAACTCAGATGCTTGCTTTAGGCAAAGAGGCCCCGATACTCATTGAGAATACTTGGGAACTTATTATTAAAATAATTTATATGAAGAAACGTATATTTAACCCTACACAAGCCTAAAAAAGGTAGACTTTTCTTATGCAGTTAGAAATAATAGGAATGCTCCAAAAAAAAATATGTTCTGTACTTAAATCTTATGAATTTTCTTAATACTTGATCCTCAATATCTCATAGATTCTCTTAATCTGTGCATCAATTTTTTTTTTTAAATGCTAGTTTAATTTGATTCTAAAGTAAATCAGATATCTAAATACTAAATACTAACTTTTTTCAAGGACTTAAAATTTAAAAGTTTTTATTTTTTCTTCCCCCCAACTTAATCGACATTGTCCTCAATGGAGAAAAAAATAAAGGATGATTAATAAGACATTGAAAGAATTACACCTAATCAGTAATATATATATTTTATTTTATTATTTTTTATTTTTTTATTTTTTTTTTGGTCCAGCAACATGCCTTTGAAAATTTGAGCTCTCCCTTCAACTATCAAATTATCTAAAAAGGAAAATAAACTAAATTTGATAAATTAGATAAAAAAAACTAAATATTGGGTGTCCTCCCCAATAAGCGCTAAGTTTACACGTCTTCAGCCAGACATAATATAGCTCACTACCTTGGTGTCGAATATTGGATAACAAATTCCAATGGGGTTTGGATTCCCAATCTCAGAAAGTTTGATTTTTAATCCCATATTGATATATTCACTATAATTTTTGAGATATATTTGATTCCATTCTCAGACCATGTTTTATAAGAATCTCCTATTTTTCTTCTAAATGCTCGAATGAATGGAGTTTAGGAAGTTAAAGTTGATTTAATGGGGCTGATAGGAATGGTTGACCTAAAGGTGTTTTATTCTGGGAGGTAAATTTAATGTGTTCTGCTTAACAACTCCATTTGACATTTCTTATATGCCTTTTATTTTATAAGAAGAACCGCTTCTAGGTGTGAGAGGGATAGGACATTAGGTTTATAAGTCTCGGGGTAAATCATCTATTCTCTTTTCTTCTTTCTATCTCAGATTACAAATTCCCTGGCTGGATTCTTCTATGTGGTTAGTCTAGTACTAACCAGTTCCTCTAAAATTTTTATTTAGGCTAGCATCAGTACTAGCCTCTCTCCACTGGTCTTGGTATGGGTCCATTAATAATCCTATAGCTTTTAAGCTTCGAGGAATACTTTGGTTATTCTCAATTGGAGATTCTTAATGAAACATTAGATGTGATAATTTAATCCAGGTGGTTGGTGGTCATTAGGTGGTTGTTTGAAAATGGTTAGGTTCGGTAGTTGATCTAGTCTCTCCTCATGTTAGACTCAATAATTATCCTATTTGAGTTTAGTCTGGCGATAGATTGCTGTTGAGTTCAGAATCAATTGTTGAAAATTAATTAAATCTTCCATCAGCTAGATTGGTCTGTTGAGGAGGTGGGTATGAGGGCTGAATTATAATATGATGGCTGAATAAACTGACTAGCTGGACATTATTATAGGCATAATTTTGATAATTTTGCTCAAGTGAAATTGGGTCTGAGCCTGAGTCTGTTGGGTTGTCCAAGAAAAATTTAAAGTTACTCCAATCTGAATTATATGAATTTGAAACATGGGCATTAAATCCAATTTGGAGTATCCTTGAGAGCTTGAACTTGTTCTTGGTAAAATATGGAACTGTGCATATAGGATTTTCATCTTACATGATGGGTTGGACTAGCCACAGATTGAATAAAATTTCTTCTGATAATTAGGAGATTGTTGACCTGGGTAGGTTGATCTATTTTCTGAGCAAGAGGTCAACTTTATCTATTTTTGGACTATTAGATTCATATTAGTCATTTGATTTATTATGTTTAATGTGAATCAACCATTCAATTAAGTTCAACTAAATTAAACAAGCAGATTTCTACCATGCATGTAGTTGTAACCCTAATGTTATGGTTTCCAAAAAAAAAATAGAATATTATTTTTTTTATTTTTATTTTTATAAATTAATTTTTTATTTATAATTTTAATTTAATTTAATTTAATTATTATTTTATATTTTTTTAGTTAGTTTAATTTATTTTTATTTTATTTATTTTATTTTTTAGAGGAGAAAGAAGAAAAGAAAAAATTTTAAGAAGAATGTCCTAAGAGTCCTAGAAATAAGAAGAGAGAAGAAGATAATTTAATTTAATTAGGTTGATGTTGGTTAGCAATCAAGTTGGTCAATCAATCCTGGACTAAGGGCTTATCCTAAATCTAGACAGCTCCATCTAATGGCCAATTGGTCACCTTAAACAAGCCCTTCCAAGTTGTAGATTAGCCATCAACTAGCCAGAGGTAAGTGTAAGGTCAGGTGGAAGTCCCCCCGTTGCTTGCCTTAGACACCAATTTGTGCTTGGCCAGTGTAAGCGAACGGAACAATTAGAAACCACCTTCCTTCGGGGCCCAATCATCCATCTCTCTTCTTTTTT
>QRFJ01006045.1:0-35568 GCA_006176705.1 Cocos nucifera | reverse complement strand
GAGATTATTTCTTGAATCGCTACACTCCCTCCGTAGAAGATGCAAAATCTCAATGATTAATTATTTAGTGGGTGTGTTGGCCTCACCAACTGACTCATCATCTCATCTAACAGTTATTGGTGAGGTTAGCCAAATGAGTTGAACAACTCTTGTTCAGTGATTCTCTAATATGGTGCAATCCAAACTCTGAATCCTAATCATGAATCTGACCGGTCAGAATATTGATCCCTCCTTAGTTAAGTCAGACCCAATCATTGCAATAGATTGGGTTCCTAATTGAGTCTCTCACCGTATCCAAAAATATTGGCCAACTCATCCCAGCCCATAGCATCCATGCAAGATAGACATGGTGCGTCTTTTCGGTGCACTGAGCCACTTGTACCAACGAGAGAACATCTATAACCCTAGGAAAGGGCCCGCACATCTTACAATAGTGGAGATCTAGACTTAAAATCATTTCTTAGAAGAATTGATTTAGGTCTCATTAAACTAGACTTATCATAGTTAACAATTAATGACTAACCTAGTGGCATAGGTTAGCTCGGATATTGACCACCTCAAGATCAGAACTGTGTCAATAGATATGGCTAGGTAAGTTGAAGATCGGTGGAAGGAATATGGCCATTAACGTCGTTACAAGAACACTTCATGGTCGAGTAGCTTTTCAATTAAAATCAATCGATCGATGTGCCAAACTTATCGTAGACACAATTGTTTGAGGCCAGAATATTGGGTTAGTCCTATAATCCACTCTACCTCCTTGAGCCTAACTAGGCTCTTGCTGATCGTGACTCGATCTTGACCAGACTTAAATCCTATTAGGCTGGTCAATTTAAAGCATTGTTGATTCCTCTCTAACCAAACTCTTGATTCGGTTTGATCAACCGCTTGACCTAATTGAGCTACCCAAGCCTGAACCTGTATTATGAATATGTCTTAGATCTAAAATTTCTCAATTTTTGACCTAATTGATATTCCATAAACTAATTTTAATTAAGGGTAGGGTTCATAAATAAAATATCACAATAAATCCTAGGATTTTAGTTAGGATTTTGCAGTGAAAGTAAGTTTTGGCATTTTTGATTAAGTAGCGAACGGCGCAGCACCCCTATACATCATAAGAACATCCCATCGAATGGAA
Source organism: Cocos nucifera (assembly GCA_006176705.1). Taxonomy (NCBI): domain Eukaryota; kingdom Viridiplantae; phylum Streptophyta; class Magnoliopsida; order Arecales; family Arecaceae; genus Cocos; species Cocos nucifera. Next base: position 34,427 of record QRFJ01006045.1, on the reverse strand, counting down.
AGAGAGGGCCTTAAAAAATCCTTCTTCGTTCTTATGACCGGACGGCCAAGAGGAACACCTTAAATCAGGAAATGCATACTACAACAGTTTTAGATCTATAATCATATATCTCAATATAAATCAGATCTAATCATGGCATATTTTTGCATATGACATCTCATGTACAAATCATGCATGTTTTCAATCTAATTATCTCAATAATAATTAAAATAGATTAAATTGATATAATCAAAAATTAAATTCTAATCTAAGACAATTATGTAGAACTATTCTACAATTAGTTCTAGACAATCTAATCATATCTCATATGATATTAATAAATAATTTTTATTTGCTATTTTTAAATGTTTTATAACTATTATAATATCAAAAAATTAGTAAATTAAATAGATCTAAAAATGATTTTATCTAGATTAAATCAAAATATGCAAGAACTAATTCATAGAACTATTCTATTAGAATAAATCATTGCATATTTCCTTAATCTTAGATCCAAAATCATTTAATTCTTAAATTTTTCTGATTTCAGATCTGATCACATCTGCATGTGATTTAAAATTATTTTATTTTTTAATTAAAATAAATTAAAATCAGATCTAAATACTTTTAGAACCTAGGCTCTGATACAGTTGAAGGAAAATCCTGAATTTTTCAGACAGCAAGTTCGTTCAGATCTGATCAGATCAACGAGATGTAATTATCAAAAATTTTCTCTTGATCTCAATTAGATCTTGATATATGTTTTAGATCTGATTATTATTATTTTAAAAATTAAAATAAAATTAGATAAATTAAATCAGATTTAATTTACCTGATTTGGGTAATCCTATTACCTTGTTGATGATTCTGTTTGCAGCGGAAGGTTCTGGATCTAGCCACGCAAGCGCCTGGCCTCTATCGGTATCCACTTAAACTAGATTTGGTGATCCTCTTCTTCTCTATCATGCCTCCAAAAATTAGATCTGGATCTGATCTGGAGGATTTCAAAAACTCCTTTTGAAGATCAGCAGTCGTCCTTTGCAGCAGTGCAGCCTTCTAGCTTTTGATCGCCTTTCTCTTGCCTAGATCGCACCAACCAAGGTCCAAAACTCCTTTTAGATGTGGAGAGGAGAGGGAGAAGGTGGGTTTGGCATGGAGGAAGAGGGGAGAGGCAGCCTTGGGGCATCGGGGAAATTATCTATATCAATTCAATTATCTGAGTTGGGAACGGCAGGGTCTTATTTTATAGACTGACTGTGATCCAATTGTCTCTTCTCCCAACCAAATCATAACTCTTTATAAAAATATATCTAAATCTATTGGTGGGAATAGAGTTTCTTTAGAATTCCTCTTAGAGGATGCCTAAAGATCAGTCAAGTTGGTTCTTAGGAGAACTCTAATTGGAATCCAAAAAAGAGTGGAGTTTTGTCAACAAGGACTCCTAGTGCTCCAACTTGGGGCAAACGCCAAGGGTGGCTTGCGCTCTTCCTTACTAGTTTTTCTGAATAGGGGGACAGGCCCCCACCAGCTCTCCAATAGATGCGTGATATGTGGTACAAAAGTCAAAGTGTCAATGGTCAACGTTTGACCAGTCAAAGGTAGACTTTTGACGCAAAAGTCAAAGAACAAGAAATGGCAGGTGGACAAAAATGGCAGGTTAAATGTTCTTACAAAAATAAGAACAACCTTTTTATGACTATGGACCAACCTCCAGTTTCAGACCATATGAAGGCCTCTGATTGAGCACAAAACTTCTTTAGCTCCGACAGGAATACTTATTTATGATAGTAAAGAAGAAGTTAGGTATCGAGTGGCTATGCACGATTTTCTTGAATCTAATTGAATTTTATTCAGATCAATTGAACTAAGATCAGTTTCAATTGATGATCACCAAATTTAAATCTTTGTTTGTGTGATCCGTTAGGTTCAGTTCTGTATGGATGGGATTTGTCATGATCCTAACATCGACAATCACCAAAACTCCTTTCGATGGATCAAAAACTCTTCTGATTTGAACAGGCTAGAATGATCAATCATCTAAATCAATTCTAATTACTCCCAAAATACATCAGTGATACCTAGAGTTATGGTGGCAACCCTCAGAGCTGAATGCGAACCTCTTGGTGCAGCTACCTGTGTGTAAGTCTTCTATCTTGAGCTCCGATTAGATTAGGATAAGGTAAACTCGTCAAACCCCAAGTTTCTATCATATGAGTAATCATATCGATTCGAGTCTGACGTGAAAATCTAAAATAGAAACTCTTTTCCAATTATTTCACTCTACATGGCCATGGACTTCTGAACTTGAATTCTCATGATTTATCATAGGGCTTCTCCTCTACCACCGAGGTAAGATAGATTCCATCTTGATGCAAATCCAGTTCTATAATGAACATGCTATAGCAACATACCTCAGAATTTAATGGCTGCGAGATCGAGTTCAATGGTATGTCAAACTATAACACCCTCAAAGGTGAAACTGTTGATGCACCTCAAGTCAAGACGCAGACATACTACTGCAGCATCGAGGTCAGTCATTGACGAGAAGGTAGAACTCCCTAATGAACTACTCGAGTGGTTCACGTTAGTGTCCTCGTTCTCTAACGAGCATCTGTTACTTCCTCGCTTCGATGTCTACACATCGTAGACTCAAGACTCAATCTACTAAAGAGAAGCGATTGCTACACCAACCTTCCAGATCAATCACTATCCTCGTGATGATCCTATGGTCGAGAGCATTTTATGAGTTAACAATGATTATTCATATCTTAAATTTTCAACTCTTGAAAATATGAATTATCATTATCATTAACTCAAAGGATGTATCACAGACACTAAATACACATATGTGATAGAAAATAACCCATTTAATTGATATTAGTCAAAATTAAAATTTTACTCCTAGAAGCGTATTATAAGTGTCAGCCAATTCTGGCTTCTAGGGCACATATATCTAACAGATGATAGCTAGGATTCTTTAATGAGCTGGAGTAGGTTGTAGAGCAAGGACTCTTGAACATCTGCAAAGAAAGTTCTCGATATCGAAAAAGAGGATGGTGGGTTTTTTGATGGGGGATTCTTTGATGCTTAAGTCAAAGATAATATGAGAGAGAGAGAGAACATTGAAAGAAGATAATGAGAATAGGATGTTTCAAGTTTAGAGAGAGAGCCTAGAGAGACCCTCTTTTGCCTTTTATTCTACCTTTTTAAGGGAGAGGGCTTGTCATAGCTGCCAGGCCATTAGCCATCAAAGTGGTGGAAGTATCAACGAGCAATTATAGTGTTAGCTTCCCACAAGTGGAAAAAAATATTCGCTACTATGATCGAGTGCCAACTCAACAAGATCCGCACGTCAGGAGCTTTGTGCAGCTCCTACATTGCAAAGTAGCTTATGGAGAAGCAGGGCAGAATAGGATGTGATAGATTAGATGCTGATTACACCAACGAGATTGATTTTCTCGATAGAGGACCGATGTCACTGATATTGTTTGAGGTTGTAGATTGTGTCAGCGTGATGTTGATGAGATCGATCTCATACGAGGGCCTATCTCGAGTGATCAATCACAAGCCGACCATGATGATATCATTTGAATACCATCCATATTTGATCAGTGGCCACCTAAAGACATTGGCGTAGAGTAGCTCATCTGTTTTAGGCCATCTATATTGTCACACTATATGTACGCTATATCATTGGAGTATTAGATGTATGCCTAGAAGTCTATCTTGACTGATGCATATCATATTTCTAGGACATGATTTTGTACTTGATAGGCAATTTTATTACCATTTATGTTGCATGTGTCCATGAATCGTCTAGAAGATTAACAAGATAATGACACATATTCTCAAAAAATTGAGAATTTGAGGCATGTGTCTTTAGTAGTTAATTCATAAATTGCTCCTGATTGTACGATTATCATGGGGAGAGTGATTAATCTTGATCGATACACGGATCACTTTCTTCTAGTAGATGAGTCTCGAGTCTGCAGAATAGGAATACTGGAATGAGAGTGCAGATGACTGTTACAGAACAACTAGCACTGAGTGTGATCGATACAAGAAGTCACATGAATATCTGCTCACTCATTACTAATTTTTTCAATGCTGCAGTTGTATGAATAGTTTTTTGACCTACGGTGCCATGACTATTCATAGTGAGGTTGTTGGAGTTTAACTATATAGAAACATTGCCTCAATGAATCCTTGTAGTGGATGTTGGCGATAGTTGGTCCACTATAGGAGTAGAGTACGTATCTAGATGGAATCTATTGATCTTAGCAGAAAGGAGTAGTCCTATAAAATTTGAGAGGGTCTATAAGTCTATGGCCATAGTATTGTGATTGATGGAAAAGAATTTTTATAAGAATCATAGTTGGACTCAAGTTAATTGAATCTATCATATGATCGATGTTATGGTTTGATAATTTATCTATGAGCTGCTATCTGCTCGAGACTCAAAATAAAGAGACTGAATCACACGTTAACTATACTTAGAGGTCCATTACTTTTATTCTGTCGAATTATCATTACATACTACTAGATGTTATGGATGAATTGTGGGATCCATGAGTATCATCTTGATGATTCATGATCTTTGATGGGCAAAGTTAAAATTATTCCAACCCATTGAAAGAAGTTTTAACGATATTATGATAGAAATCATAATATATCTAACTAGCAGATAGAATAGAACTTATGGGATCATATACAAAAAAAAATTTAACTAATCAGATGGTTGAATTACGATTATGAATCGCAATAAGATCTAATTATTAATATAATTGATGATTAATACAATGCAAAAGTTGTTATGCTGAAATTCACTAAGAGTTAGTCAGTTATAGAATGATTAATTAGCAGTTGGATTACTATTTGACTCAATTTGATTAAGCAATAGGCTTGAATCAAGTCTAATTAAATAGAATTTAATTTGGCTTGCCTAGGGTTTGATTTGATAAAGCTTAACTGGATTATAAGATAACCCAATTGCAAAGGAGACTAATTCTCTATTTGATTAAGATTTAAGTGCACCTAATTTTTAATTAGGTTAGGATCAAATTGTGTTCTTAGTTAGATTAGATTTTACATCTAATTGGATGCAATCAATTTCTAGTTAGTTAGGGATTAAATTAGAATTTTGACCAAAGACCTAAAGAGGTTCCAATTTAACTGAGACTCTCTTTTCTTTTCTTGCGCCCAATAAATGCCACACCCAACCACTTCCCACCATCCTTTCTTATATTATTAGCATGAGATATCTCATGCTAATAAGAGCCGCTGCCACCCCACATTTCTCTTTGGATTGGCATGAAAGAGGCATCTTAGTCAGATTGGAATTCTCTCTTTCTTGCGCCAATTTTCACACATGCCCTTGCCCCATGCATCCCTTCTCTCTCTTTTAAACATAAGAAATCAGATGTAGATCTGATTCTTGTGCATGGTTTTTGAGAGAGACGCAAGGCCTGTTGTGCGTGGGATATGGGGAGGATTGGATCCTCTCTCATAAGCGTGAGATAGGAAGAATAGTCTTTCTTGTAGGCGTGGTTTTTGGAAGAGATTTCAGCAAAAAGAAATATGAAAAATTAGATCCAAGGTATGAGAAAAAGGGGAGGATCGAAAGGTTCCTCTCGTGCGTGGGTTCTTAGGAATTTTTCGAAGTGAAAAATTTAGAGGAAAAGTTCGTCTTAGGCGTGGAAGAAAAGAGAGGAAGTATTCCTTTTTGAAGGCATGGAAAAATAAAAGAAAGGTTTCTCTTGTGCATGGAAGAAAAGAAAAAAAAATGTTCTTCTCAAGATCTTTAGCGTAGAGGTCTTATGCGTGGTTTCAGGAAGAAAAAGAAGAGGGTCTCCTTGATCTTCATCTTTTTTTTCATCCTCCTATTCTTCTCCTTCTTCAAGAGAGTCTCAAGAGAAAAGAAGAATTCTCTTTAACCATCAAAATCTTTGCAAGTTAACTAGTATCCCGATAAGATTAAAAAGCTTCTAATCATATCAAGATCTTATGTGGATATCTGTAGAGGTCGAATATTTATGTGGCTTTAAGGGATCTTGAAGATGTCCACGATCATTGATTCATGGCGTAGATCGATCGGAGTAAAGATATATAATCTGATCATAAGTTTATTTTAAATTAAAAATTAAATTTATGTTATTCTTTGTATATAAATTAGATTCATGGGTGTTTTTATTTGATTTATACACCTTTCTTATTAAAAGATTTTAATTAATTATTTTACTATATTTTTTTTAAAAAATTTGAAAAATACGTGCCCAAACATTTTAGAAAATCCAACATGGCCGGGCACGTCATCGGATTGATCAGCCTTCGTCTGGCAGATTCAAAAAGAATTAAATCCAACAGTCAAGACATTGCAGCTAGTCGTCGGCTTTGGATGGACCAGCGGATACTCTTTAAATGACGGCTTAATGCCCTTCCTTTGTGTTGGGCGGAAACACCCCATCGCTTTCTGCTTTCACTTTCAGTAGTCCTTGCCACTCTAGTCTAGCCATCCATGCAGGCTGTTGGGAACCCTTAGACGTTCTAGAACCACAGATGTACGACCCATTTTTGTCACTGTCAGATAACCCACCACCATTTATTACCTCAGAACTAAAAATGCTTAAACAGTCTCTCATTGCCACCTTACGCCTTGGCTTCTCTCCAGTCCTCACCAACTCAAACCATTTAGTCATTACTACGCTCCTCTCCGCATTACTCTGCCCGGTTGGAGATGTCACCAAACTCCTTGCCTTTGCTCCTGTTAGCCCAGCTCTTGCTGCATCTCGTTGAGATCACTGCCAAAGTTCCGGCGATCATCATCTTCGGGGACTCATCGGTCGACACCGGTAACAACAACTACATACCGACCATCGCAAGGAGCAACTTCATGCCTTACGGCCGTGACTTCATCGGCGGTCAGCCCACCGGTCGATTCTGCAACGGGCGGCTCGCGACCGACTTCATCTCGGAAGCCTTCGGGCTCCCGCCGACCGTACCGGCCTACCTGGACCCAACATACGGCATCAAGGACTTCGCCGCCGGCGTCTGCTTCGCCTCCGCTGGTAGTGGCTACGACAATGCCACATCTGATGTGCTGGTAAGTCCTTGGGCCACAATTAATTAATTCAGCAATAAAAACTCCATGTGCTCACATTCCTTGGAATTTATGTTTGCTTAATTGCTTCTATCTGCAGTCCGTCATACCTCTATGGAAGGAATTGGAGTACTTCAAAGATTTCTGCGGGGAGTTGAAGGCCTACCAAGGGGAAGCCAAGGCCCAAGAGACATTGAGCGAGGCTCTATATATTATAAGCTTGGGGACTAATGATTTCCTGGAGAACTACTACACGGTGCCCGGTGGCCGAAGGTCGCAGTATACCGTGGAGGAGTACCAGGACTTCCTAATTGGCATTGCCGAAGGTTTCGTCAGGGAAATATACCAGTTTGGTGCTCGCAAGGTAGACCTCTCCGGCATTCTTCCGATGGGGTGTCTACCGTTGGAACGAGCCACCAATCCGATGATGGGGGCTTGCAACGAACTGTACAACCAGGTGGCCTGGAATTTCAACAGCAAGCTGCAGTGCTTGATCAAAAAGCTCAACGGAGAACTGCAGGGTGTCACGATCGTATACAGTGATGTCTACCGACTTTTTTTGGATGTCCTCCAGAAGCCATCGACATATGGTGAGTTCGGGTAAAATCTGTCCCATACTTTTGCGGTAACGCGTAACATTTAATGATACATCATCACATAAATGCCAACATTGGTGGCGTTGGCATCGGTCATTGGACTGTGGTCCATCTCCATTCTCCAATATGAATACTGTCAGGTAGTATAGATTGCAAACCGTCTGCCAGGGTAACTCATAAGTGGGTGGTCGCATATGTTTTATTTAAGGGACCACTTTTAGGTAATGTTTGAAAAATGATATAAAGATATTTTTGGACAACAATCCCCGACTAGATTGAAGACCGTAATTAGGTTGTGGCCCTTGGATGATTAATAACTTGCTCATTCTATTACATCCAATTCGGATGCTATTTTCAGCTCAAATTAAACATCGAATTTGGTATTTATAATTGTCTAGCTTCAGAGTATGCGTGACTACTGTTTCGAAATACGCAACCATAAGAATCGATTCTATTCGCATCATATGCATTTCATGATCAATGCAGATATGTCACAACTTGTGTACATGCTAGTGCAATCAATCAATTTAGCTCCACCAATCCATGGGCTTGAAGGAATCAACAGATGCACATGCAATGCTAGTACTCAAAATCAATATCATATTGGACAAAATTATTAGGTGGACCACGTCCAGTGGACCAGTCAAATCATGAGGCACATGTATAGTGGATAACAAGATGAACTCTCACCATTTTTTTGATTTTGAATAGTTTAATTACAAGAGTGGCTAATGTGGTGAGTGACTATTAGGCTGATCCCTTTATTGGTAATTTCTCATCATCATGGGGCTTTGCCTCCTAACGGATATTGTTAATTAACTTCACCCGAAAGAATAAAAATTAAATATTGTTGAGGAATTGGATTAAACTGAAGCTAGGATGAAGGGCACAAGCACTATGTATAGACTTAATACTCCGTAGCAAGTTAGATTGGTCATCAAACTCTGATGTGTTTACATGGTGTGTAGGGTTTGAGGATGCAGCATCTGGGTGTTGCGCCACAGGAATTTTTGAGATGGGATACATGTGCAACAAAAAGAGTCCATTCACATGCCAAGATGCCAACAAGTTTGTCTTCTGGGATGCGTTCCACCCAACCGAGAGGATGAACCGTATTGTTGCCGATCAAGTGATGAACACCACTCTGGCCATATTTAAGTAAATGTATTGCTTGGTTAAGAGTAACACACATTGCCATATAAATGTAATATTCTCCTCTGGAGTTATATAACAATGTTACCAACATGTGATTATGCTTTTATCCAGGTAAGTTAGGAAATTTGAAGTCCGTTTCTGTAGCACAGAGTTAAATATTTCATAATTTTGTTACAAAGTGGTGCAGGGCGTGGGGCCAATTCACTGAAATATTGAGCCGATATATACACAAGAAGAGAGAGAAGAGAGATAGGGAGACCAGACTGCCCAAAGGAAGTAAAAAACACAACGGCCCTCAAGCACGAGATTTCACCATCAGTTAGAGAGGTTCAACCAAAGAAACTTTTGATAACTTCATTTATGATTATAACAAGCACGATGCATCTGTAGCTGGTGCTGATTAGATCTAAAGATAAAAATGAAATTTACTAAGAAAATATCTTAATATTATCTTAATGATGAAGGTAACCTTCATCCAATATCTTGAGTCATAATAAGGATGCTTTTGAAACAAGAGCTGTGGGTGGATAATTAATACTTAGAAGATCACAAGGATCGAGGATCATCATTAAAATGAACAAATTTGGAAGGTACCTTCTTATCAACCCTTGAGCACTTAGCGTTTGGCTATAGAATAAGTGGAGCCCTGTTCCTCCGCTTGTTTCCCCACTGATTCTACCAAACAACCATTTTGGCCTGATGGAATAGGCTTATACCATTCTAGTTCTCTTTCACAAGATAGCCCCCCTCTTACATTATAAGTCTATTCCAGCCTTAGACATGAGTGGCTTGATTCCCTCTCAAGGGATAGCCCAATTACTCTTTTGCCCCATCGACCGTCTAAATACATAAAATGTCGGACAACAATTTTACCATTGTGATAAAATTCAAACCATCACAAAATTTAATGCACATTAAATGCACTTTATTTCCTACCTCTATCCTGCAGCTTTTTTTTTTTTTTTTTTTGCCTTCCGGGGAAATGCAACAAATCTCTTATCATATGGGGCAAATTTATTGACCATTGGCTTTAAATTTATTCCGCAATCAAGTATTACTTAAATAGCATTTGATGATCCAAATAGAATCATCAAGATGATCTAAAATTACTAATCATCTAAATCTTATAATGATTTTATCATCAATGATCTAAAATTATTATATTAGTGATTAAAGATCCTTAAATATCCATACATAACCTATTTAATATTATATAAAAATTCAAGATCGTTGATTATATAATACCAAAAGTACTACTCATAATATATTTCATAAAAATATATTTATTAATCATATATAATATTATAAATAGAATATTACTATATTTATTAATATATTAGCAATTAATAGATTTTAAAAAATATATTTATTAGTCCTATAAATTATTAATCTTATAAAAAATATTAATTATTATTATAGAACTAATATTTTTATTTATACTTATAATATATTATTTATTAATATGAATATTTATTTTGATTAAAAAATATGGTAAAAGAAAGTAATTTATTAAATATTTTTATTATATAAATATAAAATAAAATAAGATATTTTTATTATAATTTAAAATTATCATTGAATCATAACATGACAGTAATATATTAATAATATATTATATATAAAATATTATCATAAATATAATATATAATATTATATATAATATAATATCATATATACAATATTGATATAATATATTAATGGCATATTGATATACCAATTTTTTTATTAAATTAAGAGGTATTTTTATTCTTATATTTATTCCAAGATCACCGTCTAAGAATGATCTTGGATTTTCGATCTCGAGGATGGATATCTTACAACTGAGTTGTAAGATGATTTGAGGAATAGGGATAATTTGAAATCACTGTCACATGGGATCATCATGATGCAATCAAATGTGATGATCTTATCACCTCCACTCATATCATTTTTTATCTTGGATGAATCATTTCATACCAAACATTTTCTTATAGTCTTGAAGGTACTATTAAAGGGTCAAAAATATTAGGTTGGTTAATTATTAATGTTTTGTCAGTGGATAGGCGCGTGGTTGGCCATTTGTTAGTTGTACCAGAGATGACGTATGGGAGGTTTGATGTTGAAATTAACTTCCTAATAGAATATAGTATGGTTATTTGCAAGATCAACCATCCAAAAGCAGTTACTGATGTGAGAAACTACTGGCAACCACCGGAGAAATGGTTAGCAGAACAAGAAACCACCTCCTGAAAGAAGTTATTGCTGAAAATAACTTCCAATCTACATGACACAAGGAGATCCATTTTTTCTTTTCCAAAACAGTTTCAACGCTACAATGCTTCCATCAATTGTCGGTCATCTCTATCTTAAAATTTTATGGAGCAGTTGGTCAAACAACCAGCATCTAGAAGTTTGGAATCCAAAGCCTTTCTTGATGGTGAAAGGATCTGCCACCCAGCAAAGCATGCATGCAATGCCAATTCTACTCAAATAGCAAAGTTCCAATTCGCTCTTACATGGATATCGTTTGTCCAGAGCGAAGATTTTACCTACTTCTGCATGGATGTCATCAAGGTTAATTCCCATAAATTAGAGGTTTGATGTACTTGTTCATGAAGGTCGAGAGATCCATGTATAGGGTGGAGAATCAACCTTTCCATGCACGGAGTTCATATGACGTGTAAAAATAGAGGTGGATATTTCTCTACCATCAAGAAAGCAGATCCCTGGGAGGCTTACAACCCCCCTTCAATTTTATTTTATTTTATTTTTTTAAAAGGAGTGGATCCAGCATCACCTACAAGTAATGGAGTCGACCTACCCCTTTCTCTATATGAGGTTTTTTTGGACTTTGGTACCATTTTCTATGTGAGGTTCAAGTGACAAAACTGGTTGTGATTAGAGCAGCAGAGATGATAACCCCTTTCTCTTGTCATGATTAATCCCTTTATTCCGCTCTTATGGTATCACAACCGCTATTAGTTAAATTTAATTGTTCTTTCACGTATCCTCTCTCGATCTTTTTTGTTTTTTCTTATATCAATCGTTCAGCAAATAATATGTCCTCTTACTTGAGGAATGAAAAGAAACTTGGATATCTTAGACCAATCTTAGTTATGATCGACAATGAAGAGGTGATATTACAAATGTCAAAATGAGCGCCAATGCTTGTTTTATACCTCGAAAAAGGATAAGGAGATTGATACAGGAGGGAAGCTAATTCAAGTTCTACAACTATTGGTCTTCCAACGGCAACCCATTGGCTTGAGTTTTTAGAAATAAATTTTAATGGTTGAGTGTATTTTACTGGCACGTGGTTCTCGTAAGAAGCCCTTACATAAAGCCTCCATTCACTTGTTTATTCTCTTTGCTATTTTAGTATAGTGTCCAAAATCACTACCACAAAGCTTGCTATTCATGCATATGCATGTTCCTTGCTTTTGTGCATCTTAGGTTGTACCTGAAAGTGGCTTTCTACTCTACTGCTTTATGATTCTTCTGCTACATGTCCGTGGACCAATTGTTTTGGTAGCTCTCAACACCCCTTTATGGGGAATATAACATCATTATATATATTCTCCTTTCCCTACTTGAGTGCATGGATGCAACCAGCCTGCTAATCTAGCCACCAGCACGACGAGCTTTCCTGCTAGACCGATAACCTTCCACCCTATTTGTCTAATCTTTGTGCTGCTTTCTTAGGATGTAAGAGGAAGACTAACCACCCCCTGCCACCTTAAAAGGAAATACTAGCAGGATGCTTATTAGATCATTTGATAGTTCTCTACAACATGAGGTACAAGATCCAAGAAATTGATGCTCAATATATCAAACTTCAAGCCTCTGAAGTGGGAGAGCCTGTGTGGGTGTGCTACTACATCAAAGGAAGCTGCCGAAGCAATGTTGGCTGCCCCTAATTGAAAGGATGAACTCAAGGCTTGCTACTTGAAAAGGATGTGTTGCTCTTTTTGGGAGGTAGATTAATCCTGATTAACTTGGTCTTGCCAGTTCTCCCTTTTTATTATATGTCTATCTTTAAATTGTCTGTGTGGATGATCAGGATTGGATAGGATGAGAAAAGCATTCTTATAGAAAGTGGCTTCCATTATTTGGCAAATTGGGATAATATTTGTAAATACAAGGATCAAAGAGGTTTGGAAGTGAAGAATCTTGTCCTTATGAATCAATTGCTCTTTGCCAAATGGCCTTGGAAGTTCTTATATGGGTCCCCAATCTCCTGGTGGAGCCAAGTACGGGGGGGGCCTATTATTCTAGGAAGAAGGTGGGCATGAGGTCAAGAAAAAGTTTGTTGGCTAACACCTATTTGGAAGGATATTTATTCAAAAAATTCAGTCTTTTAGAGTTGTGTTGCTTTTAAGATGGGGTGTGGCAACTTGATCCATTTTTAGGAGGATGTTTAGATTAACTCGGTGCCTTTGTGTTCTTGCTTTGAGGAGTTGTATAGATGTATTTTGAAATCGAATATGCCAATTTCATCGTACTAGAGTTGGAGGAGTTTAAGGTGGTGTATTGGAGTAAGAAGGCCCTTGATAATTATTTAGGAGTCCTAATTGACTTTGTTGCTTTCTACTCTTGCCCTGATTGGACCATCTCATATTGTCGATGTTCCGAGCTGGAAGCCCACTCAAGATGGTCTGTTCTTGGTGGATTTATTCTATAAGTTTCTTGATTATGGAGGTCTAAAATGTCCATTTGCAAAAACTCTTTATAATACTTTGTTGCCAAAACGAGTGAAGGTTGTCGTGTGGCTTGCAAGAAAGAATAAATTGCGTAAGGAGAAGTGCTTTGGAAAATCAGTTCTAGTTATGCTTTATGTGGGTCAAATATGGAGTCCAAAAATCATCTTTTCTTCATATGCTCTTTTGTTTGAAGCTTGTGGGCAATTTTTAAAATTCAATTGAAGTTGAGTGCTAAACCAACCACCTTCCTTAAGCTATGGATGGATTGAAGGTTGAGAAACAAATCTAAGTTGATAAGAAGAGCGGGAGACTAGTTAGTGGTGGCAATTTGCTAGGAGGTTTGGAAGGAAAAAAATAATCAATTTTTTTTAAAGAAGAATGGATATGTTCTTTCAGTCTTATACAACATCCTTCATAGTTTTTAGAGTTGGAAGCACATTTGTTCCTCAAAGACTATCGACGATCTTGAGAGGCTTTAGAATGCCTTGAAATCTTTGTTATCTGCTACAATCATGCAACAATCAGCTACTAGCCAGATTTAGTTTGCTTTGTTGTGCAACTAGGCATTTCCTTGTGTGTCTTTTAATGGATTGGCGTTTCTTCTACCCTGCTTTTATCAATGTTATCTTAGCTCTGTTGGGTGGAGTTGATGTTACAGCACCTCATTGTACACAATCTATCCTCATGGTTCATATGATACCCTTCCTTTTACTAGAATGGGTCCTGGATATTTTGCTGATAGGAATCAAAATACATCAAAGGGCTAACTTCGGTTAATGCTGGAGATGGCTTCCTTGTCGACACTTTCAGCTGAGAGGCCTTCTGATGTTGGCAGGCTCTGCTTGGATTCTCTAGTAGCATATTCTTTCTTCCTTCCTATCTTAGTCTTTTGCTATGCTATTTTGTATGTTCTTTTTTTCTGAAGGCTATATTTTTTTTGTTGTTTTCTTATTTTTTTATTTTAATTTTCTTCTGTCTTGCTCTATAAATTTCTTGATTCTAAATAAAATTTCAAGTGGTTGCTTTTCAACCTCCATTTCCATCAAAAATAAAAATTAAAAAAAAAAGAGAACCCATGCAGGTGTTTAGTCCTACCTTGGTTATACATTGAGGAGATCTTAGTTATTTATACAAGATTTGGAAATCCAAATAATACATTTTAGCTAATTTTTAGGTGAGGTCCTAAGTTATTACAAATAATATCAAAGCAAATCCAACCACAACTACAGAATAGGGCTACGACAGCAGCTCATAATCACTGCCATTATCCAAAAAATCGTTGCCATAGCCTATGACAGTAGTTCAATAACCGCTGCCACTGTGGCCATCGCCGTAGGTCTATGACAGTAGTTTTTGCAGCAATTATGGTAATCACTACCATAGATAGTCTCGTGATCTAATGTAGCGGTTGGCATGTGATCTATCACGGTGGTTGGTATGCCTATGGTAGCGATTTTGCAACTACTGTCATAGATTTTGAATAATAAAAAATATATTTTTTAAATTTTTATTTTTTTATCTGATAAATATAATTTAATATATAATATAAGAAAATATTATAAATATAATAATATTTTTGAAATGCTTAAATTTTATCATTGAATAAAATTTATAATAATATATTTTTAAAAAGATACATCAAAAGTCTTCTAAATCTACATCTAAGTCATCGTTACCGGAAGAAGATAGAGCATGAGCTGGAGGAGCTAGAGCTGGAGGGACTGGAGCTCGAACACTGGCCAACATATCCTCAAGGCTCATGAAATTAGCTCCAAAATGCGCATTGAGCCTCGTTACCATAGCGGTCATGAGGCCTTGTAGCTGAGCAATCTGTTGCATACCCTGAGCAACTTGCTCTTTAGCCTGATCTGCCTACACCCTAGCTTGAGCTGCCTGTGCCAATGCCTCCTCAAGCTGCTCCCAACTGACGATATCGAAAGCATGTGAAGAGATGCTTGCCTTAGACCAGTAGTTCATCAGCGTATGTTTGGGCCTGCATCAGATCCTTCCAAAGTGCTCAGAATCTAAGACCTGAGATAGATGGTCATGGAGGCCAGAGATATTTAGGCCCTCGCTTGCAAGCATGTCTAACTGCTCTTATAATTATATATTCAAATAAAATATCATAAAAAATACTATAATATTAATCTTACTAATATATTTATTACTTACAAAAATTCTCTTGATCGTGGCATTCATCTACCTACATTCTTATCCGTACAGCTTGATTAGAAGATCTCGCTATGGCTGAACATCACCCCATCTCTCATCAACTATAATAATGAATCAATTTATTAAAAATATGCAAAAAAATATTAATTTAATTTATTTAGTAAGATTCAAAATTTATTATCTCTCTATGCATATGACTGGCCATAGACTCACGGCCAAGAGTGTGCATGTACTCCTAAGCTGCCCAGTTCTGATGGAACGTAGGCTAAAAGTATTTAAATAAATAATAAATATTTAAAAAATATTTAAATATAAATTTAAGTGTATTAAAAAATTTAAAAGTTAAAAATTAAATCTCAAACTCCTGGCTCCTCCAATGCCTAACCATCTCCTCCTACTGACTCAGGAAACAGTCCTATATCTAAGGAACAAGCTTCTTTGGAGTGTCTCATCGGTGCTTGAGCCATCCTCTGTGGAGCTTGTCTTATAGCCTCGGTACAACTTCCTAATCTTCTTCAGTCGGACATCTCGAGCCCTCTCATGATCTGAAAAATCATACATCCTCTGCATAAAGTTATCAAAAATTAGTTATAAAATTATTCTAATCAAATATAGTACAAACATATTAAATACATAAATATAATTAAGATACACTTACCTATATCTCCTTCCATACTCGATTTCTGACATTAGCGTTCATCAATTGCCAGTCTATGGATAGTACTAGAATAATATCGGACCACCTTACAAGCACTTCAAAAAAGAAATGCATCTCTCATGTGGTCTCCTCTACTAGCCTTCCTTTTAAGTTGTACTGCACCATCATCTGATGCTGATGGCTCCATACATGCAACATACATGTGGGATCGTGAAATATTCTACTGAAAGATACACCTACAATGAAAATATATTATGCAAATATATAAAAATATATAATAACTATATAAATAAAAAAATAAATAATATAATAGAAACGTACACTCACCAGCCATGGAATCGTACGACATGGATGCCAGTGGAGATTCATCGATAGATGGAGCATGTGCCAAAAATGTGGCTGACGCTGGAGGCTTAGATGCTAAAGGAGTAGATGTCGATGAAGAAGTAGATGCCGAAGGTTTCTGGGTAGTTGATATAAAGGTAGATGGAGTATGCTCTACCTACGTCTTAGATGCAGAGCTTTGCATAGTCTGCTAAGAGACGGAGATGAAAGCTAAATGACATTTCGGTGCCATTGTGATCTGCAATATTAATGAATATTAATCAATATAACATATTGAATAATAATATTAATAAAGCATCAATAGTAGAGTCTAACTAACTTGAATCTATTTAAATTTTACCATAATCTTACATCATGCTCTATTGATAGGAAAGGTCAAGCGGGTATGCGATATTGAGCTTGGCATTGTATAGCAATGCTGCTTATCAAAGTACATATTTAGAATCATTTATAATTTTTAAACTATCCAAATTAGACAATCAATTGATCATTATACATAATTCTTTCATCTGTATAAAAAATATATAAATGTACGGGTGCCGAAGATTATGTACACTAATCAATTGATGGATCTATCATTATGCAATGCAATAAACAAAAGTAACAATATATAAATAGTAACCTAAAAAATGTTATGCAATAAATTTTACAACATTAATTATATCCATAAATAATTAAGGAGAAGCAACAAATAATTTTACTTTTTATTAGCGGTGGGGATTCTCTTAGCGATCGGCATGGCCCATGACTGTGCGCACGGCCTAGAACCTACTAGCAGGAGTGAGGGTTCTCTTAACAGCTGGCACATCTCATAATTGCCGGCATGATCTAGAACCCATCGATGGGGGTTTCCTTATCGATCGGCATGGTCCAGGGCCATCTACAGCCACCGACACGACATGGTTTAAGGCTGTCGACATGGCCCAGGGTCATCCACGACCGTCGATAAGGCATGGCCCAGTCCAGAATCCATCGACATGGTCCAGAACCAACCGACAGAAGTTCTCTTACCCACTGACACGATCCACGACTGATGGATAATTATAATATTTATAATAAATATTTATAATATTTATTATAAATATTATAAATATTACTATAATATTATAAATGATTAACAAATATTACTATAAATTTTTTTAAAAAAAATCATATATGTGGCTATGGTGATGGGATCGTACAGAGCTCCAAGGGTCGCCAACAGTGGTGCTAAAAAGAGATAGTAATGCTAGAGGTAGCCTGCGAGAGAGACACAAGATAGTAAGATACAGAGAGAGAGAGAAAAAAAAAAAAAAGAGAGAGAAAGAGAGAAAGATCTAGAGATAGAGAAAGTAAGAAGAAAGAGAAAGAGAAAGAGGGAAGAGGAAAGAGAGAGAGAAAGAGGGAAGAGGAAAGAGAGAGAGAGAGAGAGAAAGAGCTAGAGAGAGTAGGGAGGGAGCGGGTTGGGCTAAGGAAAGAGAGGAGAGAGAGCAGAAAGGAGGTGGGTCAGGCCGAGGAAAGAGAGGAGAGAGAGAAAGAGAGAGTAGGGAGGGGTCGGGGCTGACGATCAGGTCGATCGGGGAAGTAGGAGGAGGCGAGGGAGGTGGCAAAGATGGTGAAAGAGTCGATCGAAAAAGGAGGAGGAGGGTGATGAGTGGGGCCGATCAGGAAAGAAGGGGTAGGCGGGGGAGGTGGCGGAGCTGATGGACGAGCTAGCCTGGAAAGAAGGATGAGGAGGGGGAGGTGGCAGGGCCGACAGCTGGGAAAAAAAAGGCAGGCATGGGAGGTGATGGAGCCAGCAACTTGGCTGGCTGGGGAAGAAGGGGCAGGTGAGGGAGGTGGTGGAGATGGCGGTTGGGCTAGCTGGAGAAGAAGGTGGAGAAGGGAGGGGCCTCACTGACGGTGGAGAGGAGGGAGAGAGAGAGCTCGGAGGAAATGAATTTGGAGGCAAGATTTGGAGAAAAATAATTTAACCTATGGCAGCAGTTTTCGAACTGCTGCCATAGGTCTACGATAGTGATTTTCAGTAATCACTGTGATAAGTCTATGGCAGCGAGTAGAAACTACTGTAATAGATCTATGACAGTAATTTTTAGTAATCGCTGTCATAAGTTGATAATTAATTTTTTTATTTTTTTTTAAATATTACGTAATTCTAAGATTTTTTATCCATCTTCATCATTCATTTTTTAAATAATTATTATTAAAATATTATAAAAAAATTATCTCAATCTGATAGCCCTAGCTTCATCAATCAATAAAATTTGATTTCGACGATCATGAATGATGGCACGATGATCTGATAGATGAAGCCTATCAATGGATCCAAAAATCTATAATGATGATTTTGGTGCCATTTGTATCATAAGATCAAAATTTTATTTCAATCGGATATCATTATCATGATCAATTTAGTATCAGATGATTTCGATCGTTAAATAAGAAATAAGTGATCAAAGGATTAGACAACGTCCGATTAGGAGATAATTTTTTAGATAAATGATCTTGACTACTATTTTAATTATTTTTATGGTGATGATCATAAAATTTAAACCGTGGGTCTAAAAATGATCCAAAACTATATGTTGCTCGATATCCATTCTTAAACTCCTTTGGTAATCATGCTTGTGCTTATGCAAAATCTACTTAATATAAATAGTTCATACAGAAATAATTTAGATTTTACGATCATCACCCCATAAAATGATTAAAATTATAGCCAAGATTATTTAACCAAAAAATTATCTCATAATCGAATGTCATTTGGCCTTTTGATCACTTATTTCTTATTTAACGATCGAAATCATTCCATACTAAATTGATCATGATAATGATATTCAATTGAAGTAAAACTTTGATAATATAGTATAAACATCATCGAGATCATCGTTCTAAGTTTTTAGATCTACCGATGATCTTCATCTATCAGATCATCATGCCATTATTCATGATCGTTAAAATCAAATTTTACTGATCGATGAAGCTAGGGCTATCGGATCAATGCAAATTTTTGTGACAATACTCTAATAACAATTATTAAAATAATGAATGATAAAGATGTTATTAAATTTTAAAATTATATAATATTTAAAAAATATAAAAAAAAGATATAGCAATGATTATGCTAAACTACTGCTATAGACTGGACCTATGGCAGTGGTTCTATAAAACTGCTGCCATAGGTTGATCTATTATAGCAGTTATGTTTAACCACCATCATAGGTCTAGTCTATAGCAGCAGTTTACAATAACCACTGTCATAGATCCAATCTATTGCAGTGGTTATGTTTAACCGCCATCATAGGTTCGAGATCTATGATAGTGGTTGATTAACCACTGCCATAGATTGGACCAATGACAGTGATTATTATAAACTACTACTATAGACTGAACCTATGATAATGGTTAACCACCACCATAGGTCCAGTCTATAGCGGTGGTTTACAATAACCGCTACCGTAGACTCTATGGCAGCGATTTTTGAAATCGTTGCAATAGTATGCGCTACCATGGTCCTACTCTATAGTAGTGAACCTATGACCTATATGGACTAAAGAATGCTATAATATATCCCATTTGGTTTGATCATAAGTTGATCATGATGTTTGTATTTGGATTTGAACTCTTAACCTAGTAAGGATATCAAAACCTAAATGAAGTATGTAAGAACTTGTGTTGAAATATATTTAGTCCCATATTGGCTGAAAAGAATCATAGATATTTATATATACTTAGAAGCTTAAATAATACCTTTCAACTAATTTTTTTTGGATGATATCCTAAGTTATCACATAAGTATACACATGTCTATGCATCTTACATCTTAATGCATATTTTACAGCAATATTGTATTAGACCATTTTAGCATTGATCATAACATGCTTGTGGATTTGATTAGGGATTCTGAGTGAGGAAAAGATTGGCAACTTTCATCGAGTAGTAATACAACACTTCTCCAAGTGGTTCTTGATATCTTTGTTTCTTTTATCATTTTTTTGACAATTTTAATAGGAGACCTAACCAGAATTCGATTAGAATATAATCTGATTCTAGATCACTAGTACCTAGATGCCATAGTTATAGCAAATGATCCAATTATGTCTCATACTCTGTTGCTTATTTTTTGAGTATTAAGATGGGAGGAAGCTTGGTAAAATCAAATAATAAAGGCTAATTGGATCCAAGTTATTAATATCAACACTCGGTGACTTTGCCAATTAGGTCATTATCATCCTTAATTGTTTACACATTTAAAAATATACTTCATCTTAGAAAGAAAAAATTTGAACTACATCATACAAAACCATGGATGCCATGCCCCCCATATTGCTACAAAACAAATTATTCTTTCATTTTTTTTAAATATATTCTCTCTCAAAATATATATATATATTATCCCTCATAAATATACACTACTATAGAAGGGGTTTATAGTAGTGTTTACTATGGCTATGGTTCGAAAACCGCTATCATAGAGTCTATAGTGATGGTTATTTATAACCGCTGCTATAGGTCCCAACTATAGTAGCGATTACAAATAACCTCTGCCATAGGTCAACTATGGCAGTGGTTATAAATAACCACTACCATAGACCCAACCTATGGTAGTGGTTATCGATAACCGCTACTATAGTGAGGAACTATAGCAGCGGTTACCTAACCATTACCTTAGGTAGGATCTATTGCAGCAGTTATCAATGACTGCAGTATTGGTCGGACATACAGCAGTGGTTACAGATAACCACTATAATAGATCCAACTTACGATAGCGGTTATGGATAACCGCTATCATAGATCCTACCAAAGATAACGGTTCAGTGTAACCGCTGTCATAGACTAAACCTATGGCAGCAGTTATTATAACCACTGCTATATTATTTTTTATATATTTTTTAAATATTATATAATTCTAAAATTTAATGCTCATCTTCATCATTCATTATCTAAATAATTATTATTAGAATATCATTATAAAAGACTATCTCGATCTAATAGCTCTAGCTTCATCAATCAGTAAAATTCGATTTCGACAATCATGAATGACGATGCTAATGATCTGATAGATGAAGATCATTGATGGATCCAAAAATCTATAACGATGATCTCAGTGATATTTATAATATACTATCAAAATTTTACTTCAATTGGATATCGTTATCATGGTCAATTTAGTATGGGATGATTTTGATCGTTAAATGAGAAATAAGTGATCAAAAGACTAAACGACATTCGATTATAAGATAATTTTTTAGTTAAATAATTTTTGCTATAATTTTAATCATTTTATACATTGATGATTATAAAATCTAAATTATTTTTATATGAATTATTCATGTTAAGCAGATCTTGTAAAAGCATAAGCATAATTACTAAAGAAGTTTAAGAACGGGTATCGAGCGACGTATAATTTTGGATCATTCTTAGACCTATAGTTTGAATTTTACGATCATCATAGTAAAAATGATTATGGTCAAAATTATCTCATAATCGGATGCCATTTGATCCTTTGATCGCTCAGTTTCTCATTCAACGATCAAAATTATTCCATACTAAATTGATCATGATAATGATATCTGATTGAAGTAAAACTTTGATAGTATACTACAAATATTATCAAGATTATTATTCCAAATTTTCAGACTTATTGATGGTCTCTATCTATTAGATCATTAGTACCATCATTCGTGGTCGTCAAAATCAAATTTTTCTGATCAATGAAGCTAGGACTATTAGATCGAGGTGATCTTTTGTAACGAAAGTCTAATAATAATTATTTAGATAACGAACGATGAAGATGGATATTAAATTTTAAAATTATATAATATTTAAAAAAATAAAAAAAATAATTATTAACCAATGGCAGTAGTTAGAAAATCGCTTTCAGTAACTACTGCTATAGATATATGGCAGCGGTTCAAAAATCACTGTCATAGGTTAGATTATAATTTTTTAGTCCACCTCCAAATTCATTTTTCCTCCGATCAAGCTCTTTTTCTCCCTCTTCTTCTTCGCTGATGAGGCCCCTCCCCTCCATTTCTTCCTCCAGCCGGTGCTGCCGCCTCCTTTTTCTTCTTTAGGCGGCACCGCCTCCTCCCCCATCTCGTCTTTCTTCCCCGACCAGTGCCACCTTCACCCCAGCCTCCATCTTCTTCCTCGATCGGCTCGAGTGTCGACTTCGCCACCTTCCCCGCCTGCCCCTTCTTCCCCGACTAGCCCAACTACTGACCCCGCCACCTCCCCCTCCTCTTCCTTCTTTTTAGTCGGCTCGTCCATCGGCTCCGCCACCTCCCCCGCCTCCTCCTTCTTCGGCAGGCCCGGCAACTAGCCCCGACCCCTCCCTACTCTCTCTCTTTCTCTCCTCTCTTTCCTCTACCCGACCTGCCCCTCCCTACTCTCTCTCTTTCTCTCCTCTCTTCCCTTAGCCCGACCCGTCCCTCCCTACTCTCTCTCCTCTCTTCCCTCGATCCGACCTGCCCCCTCCCTACTCTCTCTAGATCTCTCTATTTCTCTTTTCCCTATTTTTCTTTCTCTCACTTCTCTCTTTCTCTATCTCTAGATGTCTTTCTCTAGATCTTTTTCTCTCTCTTCTCTCTTTCTCTTTCTTCTCTTTTTTTTCTATATCTTACTATTTTGTGTCTCTCTCCACAACTACCTCTAGTGCCATCGTCTCTCTCTAGTGCCACCACCGACGACCTTCAGAGCTCTGTGTGACCCCTCTCCATAGCCGCAGATATAATTTTTTTATTAAATTTTATTATAATATTTATTAATTATTTATAATATTTATAATAAATATTATAAATATTATAATTATCCATTGACTGTGGATCGTGCTGGTGGATAAAAGAACTTCTGTCGGTTGATTCTGGATCGTGCCAGTGGATTCTTGACTAGACTATGCTGGTAGCCTTAGATTATGCCGCGTTGGTGGTCATAGATAGCCCTGGGCGCTGTCGGCAGCCTTGGGCCGCACTATATCCATGGTCGTGTTAGTCGATAAGAAAATCCCAATTGGAGGATTCTGAATTGTATCGATGGTCATGAGCTATACCAGCTACTAAGAGAACCCTCATCTCCATGGACTGTGGGTCATGCTGGTAGATAAGAGAACTCCTACTGATTGGTTCTATATCGTGCTAGTGGATTCTGAACTGGATCGAACCGACAACCTTGGGCCATGCCATGTTAGCGGCCATGGATGACCTTGAGCCATGCCGGCAGTCTTGGACTGTGTCGTATCGACGATCGCTAGGGCCATGCCGATCGCTAAGAGAACCCCCGCTACTAATAAAAAATAAAATTATTTGTTGCTCCTCCTTAATTATTTATGGATGTAATTCATATTATAGAATTTATTGCATAGCATTTTTTAGGTTATTATTTAATGTTAGTTATGGATTATTGGTTATTTATGGATGCATTTAATTAGGTACATATGAAAATGATATTTAATGTCAGTTACGGCTTATGAGTTATTTACAATGTATTGGTATATAATTTAAGTTTCACACATAATTTAATTGTAGTATCATGATGGCACCGAAATGCCATCTAGCTTTCACCCCCATCCCTCGATGGACTATATGGAGTTTTATATCTAAGTTGCAGGTGGAGTATACTCCATTCACCTTCACATCAGCTGTCCAAGGATCATCAGCATCTACTCATCCACCAGCATCGACCCCTTCAATAGTATCTAAGCCTCCACCATCAGTCACATCTCTAACACATGCTCCATCCACTAATGAGTCTCCATAGGTATCCACGTCGCACGATCCCATGGCCAGTGAGTATATATTTTTATTATATTATATTATATATTTATTTATATAATTATTATACACTCTTATATATTTGCATAATATATTTTTATTGTAGGTGCATCATCCAATAGAATATTTTGTAGTCGCACACGAATGCCGCATGTGTGGAACTGCCAGCATCAGGTAATGATGGAGTATGATGCGGAGGAGAGACCAATAAGAGAGACCGCACAAGAGATACATTCATTTTTTAGAGTGCTTGTGAGGTGGTCCGACATCATTTTGATACTATCCATAGACTGATTATTAATGGATGTTGGGGTCAAGGATCGGATATGGAAGAAAATATGGATAAGTGTATCTTAATTATATTTATGCATTTGATATTTTTATAATATTTTTTATTAGAATAATTTCATAATTGACTTCTGATAACTTTATATATAGAAGGTATGATTTTTCAGATCATGAGTGTTAGATATAAGTGCCTTAGAAGCTAGAATTGGCTGACACTTGTAATACACTTCTAGGGGCAAAATTATAATTTTGATTAATATCAATAAAATAAATTATTTTCTATCACATATGTGTATTTAATGTCTGTGATATATCCTTTGGGTTAATGGTAATGATGATTCATATTTTCAAGAGTTGAAAATTTAAGACATGAATAATCATTGTTAACTCATAAAATGCTCCCGACCATAGGATCATCACGAGGATGGTGATTGATCCGAAAGGTTGGTGTACAATCGCTTCTCTTTAGTAGATGAGTCTTGAGTCTATGGTGTGGAGACATCGGAGCGAGAGTACAGGTACTCGTTAGAGAACGAGGGCACTGAGCGTGACCACCTCGAGTAGTCATTAGGGAGTCTACCTTCTCGTCAATGACTGACTCGATGCTGCAGTAGTATGTCTGGTTCTTTGACCTGAGGTGCATCGGCAGTTCACCTTGAGGGTGTTATAGTTTGACTACACCATTACTCGAGTCTCCTAGCCATATGGAATCCTGAGGTGTATGTTGGCTATAGCATGTTCATTGTAGGAACTGGATGGCATCAAGATGGAATCTATCTACCTCGGTGGTAGAGGAGCAGCCCTATGATAATCATGAGAATCAAGTTCAGAAGTCCATGGCCATGGCAGAGTGAAATAATAGAAAGAGTTTCTATTTAGATTTTCACATCGGACTCGAATCGAATGATTACATCATATGACAGAGACTAGGGTTTGACGAGTTTACCTTAACCCTAATCTGATCGGGGCTCAAGATAGAAGAACTTAATCACACAGGTAGCTGCACCAAGAGGTTCGCATTCAGCTCTGATGGGTTGCCACCATATACTGCTAGGTATCACTGATGGATTTTGGGAGCAATTAGAATGATTTAGATGATCGATCATTCTAGCTGTTCAAATTAGAAGAGTTCTGATCCATCGAAAGGAGTTTCGATGATGTCGATGATAGAGATCATGACATATCCCATTACCATACAGAACTGAATCTAACTGGGTCACACAAACAAGGGTTTGAATCTAGTGATCATCAATTGAACTGATCTAGTTCAATTGATCTGAATGAGATTTAATTAGGTTCAAAAAAATCGTGCTAGCACTCGATTGAACCTAACGTTCTTCTTTTACTATCATAAATAAGTTATCCTGTCTGAGCCAAAGGAGTTTGTGCTCAATTAGAGGCCTTCATATGGTCTGACTGAAGGTTGTCCAAGTCAGAAAAGGTTGTCTTATTTTGTAAGACATTACCTACCATTTTTGGTCACCTGCCATTTCTTATTCTTTGACTTTGGTCAAAAGTCTACCTTTGACTGGTCAAACATTGACCATTGATACTTTGACTTTTGACCACATGTCATGCACCTATTGGAGAGTTGGTGGGGGCCTGTCCTCCTGCCAGAACCTGGCAAGGAGGAGGGTGCACGCCACCCTAGGCGTGCGCCCAAGTTGGAGGCGCCCTAGAGTCCTTATTGGACAAGGACTCCACCTCCCTTTTGGATTCCAATTAGAGTTCTTCTAAGAATCCAGTTTGACTGGTCTTAGGCACCCTCTAAGGAGGAATCCAGGGGACTCTATTTCCACCAATCAGATTTAGATCTGATTTCACAAAGGGTTGTGATTGGTTGGGAAGAAGAGGAGTTGGATCACAGTTAGTCTATAAATAAGACCCTGTACCCAACTCAAAGAGTAATCAGAATTCTCCACGCCCAAAGCTTTTTCTCCTCTCCACCTTCACGCCAAAGCTTCTTCTCCCTCTCCTTTCGACGTCCAAAATAGTTTTGGAGCTTGGTTGGTGCGATCCAGATCAAAGAAAGGAGATCAAAAGCAAGAAGGCTGCACTGCTGCAAAGGACGACTGCTGATCTTCAAAAGAAGTTTTGAAGATCCTCCAGATCAGATCCAGATCTGATTTTTGGAGACGTGATAGAGAAGAAGAGGATCTCCAGATCCAACCCGAGTGGATATCGATAGAGGCCAGGCGCTTGCGTGGCTAGATCCAGAACCTTCCGCTGCAAACAGGATCATCAACAGGGTAATAAGATTACCCAAATCAGGTAAATTAAATTTGATTTAATTTATCTTTATTTTATTTTATTTATTAAAATAATAAAAATCAGATCTAAAACATCTCAAATCTAATATAGATCAAAGAAAAAAATTTTAAAATATATCTCTTGATCTGATCAGATCTAAACGAACTTGGATCTGAAAAATCAGGATTTTCCTTCAACTGGTATCAGAGCCATGGTTCTAAAAATTATTTAGATCTAATTTTAAATTTATTTTAATTAAAAAATAAATGATTTTAGATGTCACATGAGATGTGATCAGATCTTAAAATCAAAAAAATTAAAATTAAATG
This sequence comes from Cocos nucifera, assembly GCA_006176705.1. Lineage (NCBI taxonomy): Eukaryota > Viridiplantae > Streptophyta > Magnoliopsida > Arecales > Arecaceae > Cocos > Cocos nucifera. Next base: position 7,129 of record QRFJ01006045.1, on the reverse strand, counting down.
ATTTGGATCTAAGATTAGAAAATATGCATGACTAGTTCTAAAATAGAATAGTTCTATAGAATAGTCTTGCATGTTTTTGATTTAATCTGAATTAAATATATTTTAGATCTATTTATTTACTATTTTTTAATATATAATAGTTATAATAACATCTAAAAATAGCAAATAAAAATTATTTAATTTTAAATATTATATGAGATGTGATTGATGCATGTCTAGACTAGTTGTAGAATAGTTCTACATAATTATCTAGATTAGAATTTATTTTGATTAGATCAATTTAAATCTAATTTTTTAGATTATTATGAGATAATTTAGATCTGAAAACATGCATGATTTGATACATGAGATGTATGCAAAATATGCCATGATTAGATCTACTTTGTATATGAGATATATGATATAGATCTGAACTGTTTTGTAGTATTGATGTTCCTGATTAAGGTGTTCCTCTTTGACCATCCGGTCATAAGAACGAAGAAGGATTTAAAGGCCCTCTCTTTCATTCGATGGGGTGTTCTTATGACATGTAGGGGTGCTGCGCGTTCGTCCTTAATCAGAAACCCAAAACTTACTTTCTGCAAAATCCTATGATTTATTATGCATATTTTATTTATGAACCCTACTTAATTAAAAATTAAGATTATGGAATATCAATTAGGTCTAAAATTGAGAATTTCAGATCTAAGACATATTCATAATACTGGGTTTGGGCTTAGGTAGCTCAATTAGGTCTAAGCGGTTGATCAAATCGAATTAAGAGTTGGTTAGATGGGATCAATAATGCTTAAATTGACCAGCCTAATAGGATTAAGTCTGGGTCAAGATCGAGTCACGATCAAGCAAGACCTAATTAGGCTCAGAGGTTAAAGTCTGGATTGTAGGCAAATCTAATTGGTTCTGGCTCAACAATTTGGTGTCTAAGGTAAGTTTGGCACATAGGACCGACTGATTTTTAATTGGAAGCTACTCGACCTGAATACGTTCTTGTATGAGTTAATGGCATATTCCTTCCACCGATTTCACTTACCTGGCCATATCTGTTGACATAGTTCTGATCTGGAGGTGGTCAATAATCCGAGCTAACCCATGCCACTAGGTTAGTCATAATTATTATGACTATGACAAGTCTAGTTTAATGAGACCTGAATCAATTCTTCCTAAGAAAAGATTAAGTCTGAGGTCTTCCACCATTGTAGACGTGCGAGTCCTTCCCGGGGTTGATTGTTCTCGACTGGATACAGTGGCTCAGTTGCACCGAGAAGATGCAACCATGTCTATTAGGCATTGGATGCTATGGGCTGGAGGATGAGTTGGGCTCAATATTTTGGATATGGTGAGAGACTCAATTAGAAACTCAGTCTATGCAAATGGTGGGTCTGACTTAACTAAGGAGTGGATCAATATTTCGGATACGGTGAGATTCATGAATTAGAGACCATGTTTGGGGTGCACCATGATTAGAGAATCATTGAACAAGAGTTGTTCACTCATTGGCTAACCCATCACCAATAACTGTTAGGTGAGGTTATGAGTCAGTTGGTGAGACCGCACCACCCACTAGAAATCATTAATCGTGAAGATTTTCATATCTCTACAGAGGGAGTGTAGGGATCCGAGAAAATAGTGGAAGCTAATTTGTTTAAAAATAAAATTTCTAAATAAATTGGTCAAGTCATAATTACAGTATCTAACTAGAATCTTTGACTCTTTATAAGAAAATATCTGCGTCCAACCCATTGGCATGTATCTTGGACACACATAGACTGAATGGACCCAATTATAAAGATTGGCTCAGGAACTATAAAATAGTTTTGGGTTTCGAGAAGTTAACCCATGTTTTGGATCTGGATCCTCCCACCTTACCAGCCCATCCATCTGTTGATCAGAGAGCGTCTCTCAAAAAATGGATAGACGAAGATAATAAGGCCAGATATTACATGTTGGGCTCAATGTCTGATGAACTCCAGTGCCAACATGAAGATATCGAGATTGCTCGCCAAATGTTGGCTCATCTGTAGGAGATGTTTGGTGAATAGAGTCGCGCAACCAAATATCAAGTCACGAAATGACTTTTTAAGGCTAAGATGTGTGATGGACAGTCAGTCCAAGATCACTGTCTGATAATGATCAAGAACATAGAAGAGCTTGAGAAGCTCGGTGTGAAGTTAGACTTGGACCTGCAGAACGATATTATTCTGCAATCCTTGACTGATGCATATGGGCAATTCATCATGAATTACCACATGCATAAACTTCAGAATTTTTTGGCCGAATTAATGAATATGCTGGTCACCGCTAAGCTTTCTATGAAAGGTTCTAAAGGCTCAGTTCTTGCTATGGAATGGACTTCTTCCAAAAGAAAGTCTTATGAAAAGAAAAAGAAGTCTGTAAAAAAGCAAAAGATGGAAGGATCAAAGAAGAAGAAGGCAGAGCCGAAGAAGAAGGTCGATGTCAAAGAAAAGTATTTTCATTGCAACAGCGACGGTCATTGGAAGCAAAACTATCCTACTTACCTGGCCACCCTGAAGAACAAGAAGGAAGATCCTTCTGGAGGTATGCTCGTTATTGAGTCTAACCTTACGGTTTCTTTTGCATCCAGTTGGGTGCTTGACTCTGGTTCTAGTGCTCATCTATGCACTTCCATGCAGGGTCTTGAGGATAGCAGGAGGCTGAGGGATGGAGACATGATCCTACACGTCGGTAATGAAGCAAGAGTTGTTGCAATAGCCGTGGGAACATACCCTCTTCGATTATCATCTGGTTTAGACTTAGTTTTAAAAGACTGTTATTATGTGCCTGCAGCTAGTAGGAATTTGATTTCTGTTTCATGCTTAGCACAAGAAGGTTATGTGATCACCTTCTTTAAGGACCATTATAACATTCTTTATGAAAGAAATAAAATTACAAATGGTTTCCTTATTAATGATCTTTATCAGCTACATATTGATGTACCTATTCTAACTATTGAGCAAAACGTGAATGCCAAACGACCTAGGGATAGTCCAAATGATAGATATCTATGGTACTTGAGATTAGGTCATATAGCAGAAGATAGGATCAATAAATTGGAGAAAAATGGGCTATTGAGTCCATTGACTTTCGAGTCATATCCAACTTGTGAATCTTGTCTTCAAGGCAAAATGACGAAACTCCCTTTTATTGGACATGGGGAGAGGGCCACAGATCTCCTTGCCCTAGTACATACTGATGTGTGCGGTCCATTTGATGTGCCGACTAGAGACAATTTTGTCTACTTTATTATCTTTACCGATGATCTGTCTAGGTATGGATATGTGTATCTTATGAGACACAAGTCTGAAGCTTTTGAAAAGTTCAAAGAATTCAGACATAAAGTAGAAAACAAACTGAAAAATCCATTAAGGTTCTTTGATCAGATCGAGGAGGTGAATACCTTAGCCGAAAATTCCTAGACTATCTAAAGAAAAATGGCATAGTCTCTCAATGGACTCCATCAGGAACACCTCAACTCAACGGGATTTCAGAATGGAGAAATCAGACCTATTGGATTGGTTCGATCCATGATGATTTCACAGACCTCCTGATTTTCTTTGGGGACACTCAATTATAACTTCAACTTATCTACTGAATAGGGTTTCCTCTAAAACTGTTCCTACCACACCGTATGAGATATGGCAAGGTAAGAAACTAAGTCTGAGTCATCTCAGAATTTTAGGTTGTCTAGCTCAATCAAAAGACAACAAGTGAATAAGTTAGAGTTTAGTCCTTCAGGCTTGATTTAATAGGATATCCTAAAGAGTCATTAGGATACTATTTATAATTCCAGAAGACCACAATGTGATTGTGAGTCGACATGCCATTTTTTTGAAAATAGTTTATTAAATAGCGGCATTGGAAAATAGATAAGTTGATGAGAAAGTCTCACAAGTGGAACGAGCTAAGGGACCAATTGGAACCAAAGATCAAGTTGAGCCAATAAAACAATACCTCCTCCACCTCGTAGATCGAAAAGGTTTCCCATCCCCCTGAGAGATTACTTAGTATTTTCAGGAAAGTAGAGAAAATGTTCCTCATAGTAATGGTGCTTGGTGATGATCTCAAAACCTAAACGAGACGATATCAGATATCGACTCTGAGAATGGCTAGAGGCAATGCAGTCAGAAATTGACTCAATGCACTCAACCAAGTTGAACCTTGGTGAGAATGCTACCAGGAAGGTATATATACCTATTTGGGTTGTAAAATCGGATCTTCAAGCGAAAAATTGCGCTGCAGTTGAGAAATATGGGAGACATTAGGCTAGACTATTGGCAAAAGGTTTAGTCAACTGCGAAGGCATATGACTTCAGGATACCTTTTCCCAGATGGCTAGTGCTTAAATCCATCCACACATTTGCTTGCCATTGCAGCCTATTTTAATTATGAAATATTGGCAAATGGATATGAAAACGGCGTTCTTAAATGGATATTTGAGGAAGATTATCTATATGGACAGCCGCTAGAGTTTCACGATCAGTGATACTGATCACAAGATTTGCAAGCTGCAAAGGGTCCATTATGGACTTAAGCAAGCATCTCGGAGCTAGAACATTCGTTTCAATGATATGGATCAAAAAGTTTGGTTTCTCAAAAATAAAAAGGAACCGTGTTTTTCTCAAAAGGTCTTAGGTGGGAGCGCTGTTTTGTCTTCCTCATATTGTAACATGGATGACATCCTCCTTATTGTGGAATGATATTTCCATTTGACGACAGTCAAAATGTAGTTGTCCAATAAATTTCCATGAAAGCCTAAGGTAAGCATCCTTTATTCTAGGATTAAGGTCTTATAGGGATAGACCGTATAGGATGCTAGTAACTTTCATAGAAGATGTAATAGAGGAAGTATTAAAGAGGGTTTAGTATGGAAAACTCTAAGAGGGGATTAATACCCTTCAGACATGGTATTCATCTTTCCAGAAGATGTGCCCAAGCACACCTTGAGGAATAGAACGCATGAGCAAGTTCCTTATTGCCTCTGCACATAGGGAGCCTATGTATGCCATGCTATGTACACGACCTGATATAGCCATCTGCTGTGAGTGTCACAAGCAGATATCAGTCAAATTCAGGTTGAAGAACACTGGACGTTCTGTGAAGATGTATCCTTAATATGAGAAAGAACAAAGGATATAATGTTGGTCTTTGGTAATGGAGAACTCCAAGTCCAGGGATACATAGACTCAATTTCTGTTCTGTATAGGATGATCGAAAGTCTACATCTAGTAGTCTATTGTGTGCAATGGTGGTGTTGTTACTGAAAGAGTTCCAAGCAAACCGTCATAGCAGATTCATAATAGAAGCAGAAAATATCGCTGCATCAAGAGGCTGCGAAGAAAGCATTCTGGTATAAAAAGTTTGCTGCAGAAATCGAATAATAACTCAGTAATGCCATCAGATGCCATTCCTTCTATATTGCGATAACTAAATGGCGCCATAGTCCTTACAAGGAGCCGGCTCTCACAAGAAATTCAAGCACATTGAAGCGGCGATACCACCTATCCGCGATTATCTCGAGAAGATGTAGGTCCGAGATCAGAGAGTCAACTCCACAGATATATGTGGTAGACCCTTACAAAGCCGTTGGGCTAGCAGAAGTTCGAAGCCCACCTTGAGAAGATGGGACTTAGACTTATAGCCAATTGGCTTTAGGACAAGTAGGAGAGAATTGTTAGATATATATGGCTCTAGAAGCCAGAATTGGCTGACCTTGTAATACACTTCTAGAAGCAAAACTATAATTTGACTAATATCAATAAAATGGATTATTTTCTATCAGATATATGTATTTAGTTCTGTCGCGTACATCCTTTGGAATTAATGGTAATGATCCGAAGGTTGGTGTACAATCACTTCTCTTTAGTAGTGAGTCTTGAGTCTAACGATGTGGAGACACCGAAGCGAGAGTACAAGGTACTGTTTAGAGAACGAGGGCACTGAGCGTGACCAACCTCGAGTAGTCATTAAATAGCATGTCAATGACTGACTTCGATGCTGCAGTAGTGTGTCTGGTCTTTAACCTGCGGTAGTTCACCTTGAGGTTATAGTTTGACTACACCATTACTTCGTCTCGCGTCATATGGAATCCTAGTTGTTGGTCAGCTCTTCATCTGTTTAGGAACTGGTATCGCATCAAAGCATAATCATACTCTACCCTGAGGAGCAGCCTATGATAATCATGAAATCAGTCCAGAAGTCCTAGCATGCAGAGTGAAATAATAGAAAGAGTTTCTATTTAATTTTCATATTGGTTCTTAATCGAATGATTACATCATATATTGACAGAGACTAGTGATGAGTTTATCTTTAACCCTAATGATCGGTGACTTAAGAAGAACGTAATCCCTCAGGTTACAGATGACACCAGAGGTTCACATGGCTTGATGGGTTGCCACCAGATAACTGCTAGGTATCATTGTGGATTTTGGGAGCATTAGAATGATTTAGATCGATCATCTTCTAGGCTGTTCGAATCAGAGGTTTAATCCGATCAAAAGTGAGTTTGTGTAGTCGATGATAGCAGATTCAATAAATCCCATTACCATATAGAAACTTGAACCTACTGGGTACACACAAATCAAAGATATTGATCTGGTGATAGCAATTTGAATGATCTTAGTTTCAATTAATACTAATTGGATTGCAATTAGGTTCAATGAAAATACGTGCTTGCAGTCGATTGAAGCCTAACATTCTTCTTTGTACTATCATAAATAAGTATGCCCCTGTCTGAGACCAAAGTATGTTGTGCTCAATTCAGAGGACCTTACATATGGTCTGACTGAGGTTTGTCCAAGATACGAAGGTTGTCTTATTTTTTGATAGACTATTACTGGCATTTTTGTCATTGTTACTTTTTTATACTTTAGACTGGTCAAAAGTTCTACTGTATGAGCTAGGTCCAACAGCATTTGACCATTGACACTTAACCTTTTGACCACATATCACGCACCTATTGGAGAGTTGGGTTTCGTATAAGCGAAGATCATCCCACGTGATCGTAAGGCAGAATGAAGGGTCGTGCAACGCTTACTCTTAGGCGTGAAGCACAGGTGTGTGAGGTCGCAAATCAGAGTAAGAGAAGTACGCCTGGTTCGGTACCAAGAGATTA
>QRFJ01006044.1:0-10309 GCA_006176705.1 Cocos nucifera | reverse complement strand
GAAAATTTTTGAATGAGGACAAGCATTTTAATACTAATACAGATACAAATAAATTCATTAAATGCAAATTGTTTCTTTGGCCCAATTACCGATTAGAAGATTTAGCTTGTATGAATCGCTATTGGTTTAATACCAATAATGGCAGTCGTTTCAGTATGTCAAGGATATATATGTATCCACGATTCAGAATTTGTTAATAGTATAGTATAGTATATTTCCTATATATCTGTGATATTTTTCGGTAGATGAAAGCCGAAAGATATACATATACGCTGTATTACATTCTGGTACATGACACAGATTTAATGGCGTATCAACTCAATTGGATCTAGGACGAAATCGGCAGAATCCTTTTAGGTACAAAGAAATCATTCTCTTCCATGAATGTAGAAATGTATTTTCTCTTTCTTTTCTATTCTATCCAAATCAAATTGAAAATTTGATTTGGATAGAAGAATAGAAAAAAATAGGAAAAAATCCAAATTTTTGTGTGTACTAGATTAAAATAACTGGCATAAAGATTATTATTTTTATTTTTCCTGATCGATTCGGTAAAGTAAAATAAATCCATGGGAAAGAAAAAAAGATAGAAAAATTTTTTTATGATCAAAAATTCATTCATCTCAGTTATTTCACAAGAAGAAAAAGAAGAAAACAATGGTTCTATTGAATTTCAAATATTAAGTTTCACCAGTAAGATACGTAGACCTACTTCCCATTTGAAATTGCACAAAAGAGATTTTCTATCCCAAAGAGGTCTATGAATAATTCTGGAAAACGTCAATGGCTCCTAGCTTATTTGTCAAAGAAAAATAGAGTCCGTTATAAGAAATTAATGGATCAGTTGGATATTCGGCAACCAAAAACTCGTTAATTTAATCATTTGAATTTTTTTAATGATTATTTTATTAGATTTTTCATTTTAATAAACCTCATTTTGAGGAATTCGTGGAATAATGAATTAAGGAAGAAAAAATATGACTATACCGGCTACAAGAAAAGATCTCATGATAGTCAATATGGGCCCTCACCACCCATCAATGCATGGTGTTCTTCGACTGATCGTTACTCTCGATGGTGAAGATGTTATTGATTGCGAACCCATATTGGGATATTTACACAGAGGAATGGAAAAAATAGCAGAAAATCGAACAATTATACAATATCTTCCTTATGTAACATGTTGGGATTATTTAGCTACTATGTTCACAGAGGCAATAACGGTAAATGCACCAGAACAATTGGAAAATGTTCAAGTACCTCAGAGAGCCAGTTATATCAGAGTAATTATGCTGGAGCTGAGCCGTATAGCTTCTCATTTGTTATGGCTTGGACCTTTTATGGCAGATATCGGTGCACAGACTCCTTTTTTCTATATTTTTAGAGAGAGAAAATTATTATATGACCTATTCGAAGCCACCATAGGTATGCAAATGATGCATAATTATTTTGGCATCGGAGGAGTAGCTGCTGATCACCTCATGGCTGGATAGATAAATGTTTGGATTTCTGTGATTATTCTTTAATAGGAGTTGTTGAATATCAAAAACTTATTACACGGAATCCCATTTTTTTGGAACGAGTTGAAAGAGTGGGCATTATTGGTGGAGAGGAAGCAATAAATTAGGGTTTATCAGGACCAATGTTACGAGCTTCTGGAATCCAATGGGATCTTCATAAGGTTGATCATTATGAGTGTTACAATGAATTCGATTGGGAAGTCCAATGGCAAAAAGAAGGAGATTCATTAGCTCGTTATTTAGTACGAATAGGTGAAATGGGGGAATCTATAAAAATTATTCAACAGGCTCTAGAAGGAATTCCTGGAGGTCCCTATGAGAATTTAGAAGTCCGACGCTTTGATAGAGCAAAAAATTCCGAATGGAATGATTTTGAATATAGATTTATTAGTAAAAAACCTTCACCCAATTTTGAATTGTCGAAACAAGAACTTTATGTCAGAGTAGAAGCCCCAAAAGGAGAATTAGGAATTTATTTGATAGGGGATAATAGCATTTTCCCCTGGAGATGGAAAATTCGTCCACCCGGTTTCATCAATTTGCAAATTCTTCCTCAGCTAGTTAAAAGAATGAAATTGGCTGATATCATGACGATACTAGGTAGTATAGATATCATTATGGGAGAAGTTGATCGTTGAAATGATAATTGATACGACAGAAGTACAAGCTATCAATTCTTTTTCTACATCGGAATCCATAAAAGAAATCTATGGACTCATATGGATGTTTGTATCCATTTTTACCCTTATATTTGGAATCATAATAGGGGTACTAGTAATTGTGTGGTTAGAAAGAGAAATATCTGCAACGATACAACAACGTATTGGGCCTGAATATGCTGGTCCGTTGGGAATTCTTCAAGCTCTAGCAGATGGGACTAAATTACTTTTTAAGGAGGACCTACTCCCATCTAGAGGAGATATTCGTTTGTTTAGTGTCGGACCGTCTATAGCGGTCATATCAATTCTACTAAGTTATTTAGTAATTCCTTTTGGATACCGCCTTGTTTTAGGTGATCTCAGTATAGGTGTTTTTTTATGGATCACCATTTCAAGTATCGCCCCTATTGGGCTTCTTATGTCAGGATATGGATCGAATAATAAATATTCTTTTTCAGGTGGTCTACGAGCTGCTGCTCAATCTATTAGTTATGAAATACCATTAACTTTATGTGTGTTATCAATATCTCTACGTGTGATTCGTTGGAACATGAACTTTTACCTCTTTCCTAGAAATAAATAAAGAAAAGAGGTTGAATGTATTGAATAGATATTTTTTTATTCATCGATGAGTTAAACCAGATAGTTATATGAGTGAAACAAAACAGCTTATAAATTTGCAGTAAGAAGAGAAAATCTCATTCCCTATGTACAAGAATGAAATTAAAGTAAACATAAGCAGCGTAAACTGTTTACCCCAAGATTGAGATTCTTTGATTAGTCATCATATCTTGAAGCGGGTGCAAAAGATCAACTGTATGGAGTTTCCACTACTGCCTTCTATGTATTAACATACCGGGGATCAATCAAAAATCGGTGGACAGTTAGGAACACCAAGGTACACAAAGGATTAGTAATGGGGATAATGTAAGGTATCAAAAAAAGAGATATTTCTGCATAAAACGAATCATAATAAGGGCTTTAAGTTGGTAGAAATGATCAAGAAGTATCTCCCTACGATTCCGATCTCGAGTATGCTCCTATTCACTGATTAAAGAAATGACTATCAAGAACGAATTAATCCTTTAATTTTTTTTCTAAATACCTTCTTCTGAGACAGAAGAACAGGAACAAAAGAAATGGAATGCAATAATCGAATGAATGAATAAAAATTTTTATAAAATAAAAAAAGATCTTTATTTATTCTTTCTTTCCTATATCCGTATTCATACATACGGAATTCTTATCATTATTCATGAACTATTGCCTATATATATATTGATAACGAATATTTTATTAAAAGATTAAGTTATTACCGAACAAAGAAAAATTATCATTATAAGGATGAGATCAATTCGGAAGCACTTTTTTTCTTATTCTAGCGGACAGAATTCCATTGGTCTAATTTGGGACTCTCCGATGTATCTTTATTCGATCTATCCTCCAAAGAGGGTGAAAATACCGAACCAGTCCTTACATTTATTTGTGGCCATAGAGGAGCCGTATGAAGCTGAAGTTTCATGTACGGATTTTGTAATAGCGATGGGAACAGTGATGTTATTATCGACTATGATTATCTAATAGTTCAAGTACAGTTGATATAGTTGAAGCACAGTCAAAATATGGTTTTTGGGGGTGGAATCTGTGGCGTCAACCTATAGGGTTTATTGTTTTTCTAATTTCTTCTCTAGCCGAATGTGAGAGATTGCCATTTGATTTACCGGAAGCAGAGGAGGAATTAGTAGCAGGTTATCAAACCGAATATTCAGGTATCAAATTTCGGTTTATTTTATATTGCTTCTTACCTAAATCTATTACTTTCTTCATTATTTGTAACAGTTCTTTACTTAGGTGGGTGGAATTTTTCTATTCCGTACATATCTATTCCTGAACTTTTCGGAATAAATAAAATGGCCGGAGTTTTTGGAATTACAATTGGTATCTTTATTACATTAGCTAAAGCTTATTTGTTTCTGTTCATTCCCTATCACAACAAGGTGGACTTTGCCTAGGATAAGAATGGACCAGCTATTAAATCTTGGATGGAAATTTCTTTTACCTATTTCTTTAGGTAATCTATTATTGACAACTTCTTCCCAACTTGTTTCACTATAAATAAGAAAATAGATAACGATATTCCAGATTCATAACCTCTTTCAAACAAGAGAAAGAAACATCAATTTATTCCTGGATATTTACAATATGTTCTCTATGGTGACTGGGTTCATGAATTATAGTCAACAAACAATACGAGCTGCAAGGTATATTGGTCAAAGTTTCGTAATTACCTTATCCCACACAAATCGTTTACCTATAACTATTCAATATCCTTATGAAAAATCGATCACATCAGAGCGTTTCCGTGGTCGAATCCACTTTGAATTTGATAAATGTATTGCTTGTGAAGTATGTGTTCGTGTATGCCCGATAGATCTACCCGTTGTTGATTGGAGATTTGAAAGAGATATTAAAAAAAAACAATTGCTTAATTATAGTATTGATTTTGGGGTCTGTATATTTTGTGGTAATTGTGTCGAGTATTGTCCAACAAACTGTTTATCAATGACTGAAGAATACGAACTTTCCACTTCTGATCGTCACGAATTGAATTATAATCAAATTGCTTTGGGTCGGTTACCAATGTCAATAATTGGAGATTATACAATTCAAACAGTTATGAATTCGACTCAAATCAAAATAGACAAAGATAAACCCTTTGATTCAAGAACGATTACCAATTACTAAAATTTTGTTTTGATATAAAAGACCCAAGCTTTTTTTATTTTGTTTGGTCAGTAACTACAAATAATAACTAATAATTATTGATTGTTGAGAATTATTCTTTGATTTAAACTGAGAATATATTTTTCGTGATGATTTCGAAATATACAATCCCCATTACTCTTTTCTCGATAATTTTATCTATATCTACATTAATCCATATAAAAAAAAAGTTTTAATTCAATTAGGAATGTATCATATACAAGAAAAAAATGGGGCAACCCCTTTTTCCTTTCCTGGACCATTCAGTAAGGTCATGAAATATTTCGACTTATTTATTAATTTATTATTTTAATAATGGATTTACCTGGACCAATACATGATATTCTTGTAGTATTTTTTGGATCAGTTCTTGTATTAGGAGGTCTGGGAGTAGTATTACTTACCAATCCCATTTTTTCTGCCTTTTCGTTGGGATTGGTTCTTGTTTGTATATCCTTATTCTATATTCTATCGAATTCCTATTTTGTAGCTGCCGCACAGCTCCTTATTTATGTTGGAGCTATAAATGTCTTAATCATATTTGCTGTAATGTTCATGAATGGTTCAGAATATTCCAATGATTCCTATTTTTGGACCGTTGGAGATGGGGTCACTTCACTGGTTTGTACAAGTATTCTTTTTTCACTAATTACTATTATCCCAGATACGTCATGGTACGGAATTTTTTGGACTACAAGATCAAGCCAGATTATGGAACAGGACCTAATAAGTAACATTCAACAAATTGGTATTCATTTATCAACAGATTTTTATCTTCCGTTTGAACTCATTTCCATAATTCTTTTAGTTTCCTTGATAGGTGCAATTACTATGGCTCGTCAATAAGAAATACTTAGAATTAAATTCTAAGATTTAAATTCTAAGATTTATAAATTCTAAATAAATAAAATAAATGGAAAGGTTTAAGGTTTTTATAAGGTTTTTATTTTAATTAAACCTATCTATTGCCAATACCTTCTTTTATTCTGTAATCGTTCTATTCTAATCAATCGAATCGGTTGAATTGTTGTTCATATTAAAATGAATCGAGATTGATAAGGAGTTAGTCAATGATGTTCGAGCATGTACTTTTTTTGAGTGTCTATTTATTCTCTATCGGTATCTATGGATTGATCACAAGTCGAAAGATGGTTAGAGCACTTATGTGTCTTGAGCTTATACTCAATTCGGTTAATATCAATCTCGTAACATTTTCTGATATATTTGATAGTCGCCAATTAAAAGGCGACATTTTCTCAATCTTTGTTATAGCTGTTGCGGCTGCTGAAGCAGCTATTGGGCTAGCTATTGTTTCATCGATCCATCGTAACAGAAAATCAACTCGTATCAATCAATCGAATTTGTTGAATAATTAGTTATGATCATAAGATACATAATATTACATAGAATATTAATCTATTAGATATTATATTAAAAATATCAATTTATAAAAAAATTGATATTTTTAATATAATATAAATTTATTCTAATCTAATTTTATTAGAATTAATATGTTTTTATTAGAATTAATATGTTATTATTAATTATTTTATTATAATTATCATATTATTATATAATAATATGATATACTTTTTTATTATTTTTTTATTATAATTTTATTATTATTTTTTTTTTTTTTTATTATTATATTATTATAAATTATAAATATATAAAATATATATATATATATATAGTATTGAATTAATTTACTATTGAATAATAAATATTTTCATATTGAATAAATACTTTGAATTAATATTGAAATATTGACCAATTTGTTGGTCAATTTGAATTCACATGTGCAACTCGCATGATCATGGTTGTTGAAAGAGAAATCAAAGTCTCTTGGACTTTTCTCACGAACAGGTTTAGAAATATATTGATTCTTAAAATTTTGATAAACCACTGCTTCGTCTGGTGTCTACAATATAAATGTATGATTCATTTACTACTAATTTTACCAGATCGAAAATTTTTTATGCTCAAAACTGGAATTTATAGATCCAATGTCACATTCAGTAAAAATTTATGATACATGTATAGGGTGTACTCAATGTGTACGAGCCTGCCCCACAGATGTATTGGAAATGATACCTTGGGACGGATGTAAAGCTAAGCAAATTGCTTCCGCACCAAGAACCGAGGACTGTGTAGGTTGTAAGAGATGTGAATCCGCCTGCCCAACAGATTTTTTGAGTGTCCGTGTTTATTTATGCCATGAAACAACTCGCAGCATGGGTCTATCTTATTGATACGTTACAAAAAACTCCACTTGAATCATTTGATTCCTCTTTACCGACAAAAACCCGTACTCGATAAAATTTATTATTTCGAGCACGGGTTTTTCTGGTCAAAACATATCTTGTCTTTATCACGAGTTATTTTCCTTGGTTAACAATACTTGTAGTTTTGCCGATATTCGCGGGTTCTTCAATTTTCTTATTTCCTCATAGAGGAAATAAGATGTTTAGATGGTATACTATTTGTATATGCTTATTAGAACTCCTTCTAACAACCTATGCATTCTGTTATCATTTCCAATTGGACGATCCATTAATCCAATTGGAAGAAGATTATAAATGGATAGATATTTTTGATTTTCACTGGAGACTGGGAATCGATGGACTTTCCATAGGACCCATTTTACTGACAGGATTTATCACTACTTTAGCTACTTTAGCAGCTTGGCCAGTTACGCGAAATTCGCGATTGTTCTATTTCCTGATGTTAGCAATGTACAGCGGTCAAATAGGATCATTTTCTTCTCGAGACCTTTTACTTTTTTTCATCATGTGGGAGTTAGAATTAATTCCTGTTTACTTACTTTTATCCATGTGGGGAGGAAAAAAACGTCTCTACTCGGCTACAAAGTTTATTTTGTACACAGCAGGGGGTTCTATTTTTCTCTTAATAGGAGTTCTAGGTATGGGTTTATATGGTTCCAATGAACCAACATTAGATTTTGAAAGATTAGCTAATCAATCATATCCTGTGGCATTGGAAATAATATTATATTTTGGTTTCTTTATTGCTTATGCTGTCAAATCGCCGATTATACCCCTGCATACATGGTTACCAAATACCCATGGAGAAGCACATTACAGTACATGTATGCTTCTAGCTGGAATCTTATTAAAAATGGGAGCATATGGATTGATTCGGATCAATATGGAATTATTACCCCACGCTCATTCTATATTTTCTCCCTGGTTGGTAATAGTTGGAACGATGCAAATAATCTATGCAGCTTTAATTTCTCTCGGTCAACGCAATTTTAAAAAGAGAATAGCCTATTCCTCTGTATCTCACATGGGTTTTACAATTATAGGAATTGGTTCTATAACCGACATGGGACTCAATGGAGCCATTTTACAAATACTCTCTCATGGATTTATTGGTGCTGCACTTTTTTTCTTGGCGGGAACGAGTTGTGATAGAATACGTCTTGTTTATCTCGACGAAATGGGAGGGATATCCATCCCAATGCCAAAAATATTTGCCATGTTCAGTAGTTTCTCGATGGCTTCTCTTGCATTGCCTGGAATGAGTGGTTTTGTTGCGGA
The DNA here is from genome assembly GCA_006176705.1 of Cocos nucifera. NCBI lineage: Eukaryota > Viridiplantae > Streptophyta > Magnoliopsida > Arecales > Arecaceae > Cocos > Cocos nucifera. The sequence continues at coordinate 1,804 of QRFJ01006044.1, read as the reverse complement.
ATCAGTAGTATTTTTTGGAATAATTACTAGTCCAAAATATCTTTTAATGCCAAAAATACTAATTACTTTTGTAATGGCAATTGGAGTGATATTAACTCCTATTTATTTATTATCTATGTCACGTCAGATGTTCTATGGATACAAGCTATTCAATGTTCCACACTCTAATTTTTTTTGATTCTGGACCACGAGAACTATTTGTTTCAATTTGTATCTTTCTACCCATAATAGGGATTGGTATTTATCCTGATTTCGTTCTCTCGTTATCAGTTGACAGGGTACAAGCTATCCTATCTAATTACTTTTATAGATAGTGTTTCATTAATGAGACAAAAAGTCTTATAATTCTTTAATTTTCAGATTTTTTTTAAATCGTTCGCTGTACAATGCAAAAAAATAAAGTGAATTAGAATTGTAATGAGATGCTTGTTCGAGTTTTTGTTTTGACAACCTGTCAAAACAAAAACTCGAACAAGCAAACTTTCGTTATATATGGGACGATATTCTTATGTATTTTTCATGTAGCTTATTCAATTAGATGTTAATGTGAATGAACCATAACTATGTAAACCTATTCCTAATAGATTGACCCCAAAATAGCATATCCAAATTATAAAAAATCCTATAGAAGCTATAAGTGCCGAATTCGTACCTTGTAAACTTTGATTTGTTCTAGTATGTAAATAAATCGCGAATATGGTCCAAGTAATAAATGCCCAAGTTTCCTTCGGGTCCCAACTCCAATAAGATCCCCATGCTTCATTGGCCCATACTGCTCCACAAAGAATGCCTATGGTTAAAAAGGTAAACCCTAAACTAATCATACGATAACTCCAATAATCCAAACGCTGAGTCAATTGATATTTGTAATAATTTCGAAATGAAAGAAAAGAAGGGTTTTTAAAAAGGCTTCTTCTTTTTTCATTCAAGTATTTAATCTCACCAAAGAAAAATGATCTAATTAAGAAATTATTGCTTTTACAAAAAAAATTTATGTTGTTTCGAAATGTAATGATTAGAAGAGCAATTGATAATAACGATCCGCATAAAAGAGCTGCATAGCTCAATAACATCATACTGACGTGCATCATTAACCACTGAGATTGTAGAGCAGGTACTAATATTGCGGATTGATGCATTTCAGTTGAAAGACCCGACGTAGCGAAGCCTTGAGTAAAAATAGTACTTGGGGTAGTTATTATGCTTAAATCATTTTTATGGTTCAATTTCTTGGAAATTATATGAATAATAAATAAACTACATGAAAGGAAGATTAATGACTCGTATAAATTACTTAACGGAAAATGTCCCGAAGAAATCCAACGAGAAATTAATAATCCTGTTATAGAGAAAAAGGTGGCTATCATCCCTTTTTCCGATGAATCACGTAATCCTACGATTTCGTAGACTAATAAGTTCATGAAATGAATCGTAATCACAATTGAAATGATCGAAAAAGAGATATGAGTTAATATATGTTCTAAAGTCACAAATATCATAAAAAAAGTGTCCCATTACAGAATTGAAATCGGAAATTGAATACATTATAGGAAACATTGTGTCTCTTTTAGAGGATGCCGCCACTCGGACTCGAACCGAGATGCTCTAGCACTGCTTCCTAAGAGCAGCGTGTCTACCGATTTCACCATGGCGGCTTACTTGAAATAATAATATTCAATTCATGTTGAATCGTCAAGAATCAAGGATTCAATATAGTCTAGGAAACATTAGAATCGATGAAAAAAGACTCGTTTAAATTCATATTTGAATTTTTCATTTTGAATCCGATTAAATCGGATTCAAA
>QRFJ01006043.1:0-44720 GCA_006176705.1 Cocos nucifera | reverse complement strand
CTATTGACGATCTGACATCCCTTTAGGCTTCTCTTTCAATGCTTGATCTAATTCAGCCTAAACCAGAAGATTTTCCGCACGAACTTTCCACATGAAAATGCTCCCTTTCTCATCAAAGTTCTCAAAATCAACCTTCATGTTGCTTCCCATGGCTGGATCCAAGCCAAAAAAAATGCAACGTAGATCCAAGAAATTTGAGAAATACCTTGATAGGACCTTGCTGAATTCACAACACCTAAAGATCTTCAACTTTTAGGCATCTTCTCCTCCTTCTACACAACCTAGCTCTAATACCACTTGTTATGAATTATTTCAAGACCTGTGGAAACCCTTCTACCTTTGACTAATTCTGAGAAAGCAAGTTGGAGAAGATAGTAAGAAAGATATGAAGGGAAATCCTGATTTCCCGATCCAGGTTCGTCCAGATCTGATTAGATCAAGAGATATATTTCAAAAATTTTCTCTTGATCCCAATCAGATCTTGATATGTTTCAGATCTGATTCTTATTATTTTAATAAATAAAATAAAATAAGATAAATTAAATCAAATTTAATTTACCTGATTTGGGTAATCCTATTACCCTGTAGATGATCCTGATTGCAGCGGAAGGTTCTGGATCTAGCCACGCAAGCGCCTGGCCTCTACCGGTATCCACTCGGGTTGGATCTGGAGATCCTCTTCTTCTCTATCACACCTCCAAAAATCAGATCTGGAGGATCTTCAAAACTCTTTTAGAGATCTGCAGTCGTCCTTTTGCAGCAGCGCAGCCTTCTTGCTTTTGATCGCCTTTCTTTGATCTGAATCGCACCAACCTAAATCCAAAACACTTTTGGACGTGGAGAGCAAGGGGAGAAGAGACTATGGCATGGAGAAGGAGGGGAGAGGCAGCCTTGGGGCGTGGGAAATCTCTATTGAATTGCATTACTTAGGGTTGGGCGCAGGGTCTTATTTATAGACCTAAGCTTATGATCCAACTCCTCTTCCTCTCAACCAATCACAACCCTTTGTGAAATCAGATCTAAATCTGATTGGTTGGGAATAGAGACCCCTGGATTCCTCCTTAGAGGGCGCCTAAGACCAGTCAAAGTTGGATTCTTAGAAGAACTCTGAATTGGAATCCAAAAAGGGAGATGGAGTCCTTGTCCAACAAGGACTCCTAGGCGCCTCCTACTTGGGCTCACGCCACCCTTGGCGTGCGCCCTTCTCCTTGCCAGGTTCTGGTAGGGGGACAGGCCCCCACCAGCTCTCCAATAGGTGCATGACATGTGGTCAAAAGTCAAAGGGTCAATGGTCAACGTTTGACCAGTCAAAGGTAGACTTTTGACCAAAGTCAAAGAACAAGAAATGGCAGGTGACCAAAAATGGCAGGTAATGTCTTACAAATAAGACAACCTATTCTGAACTTGGACAACCTCCAGTCAGACCATATGAAGGCCTCTGATTGAGCACAAACTCCTTTGGCTCAGTCAGGACAACTTATTTGTGATAGTAAAAGAAGAACGTTAGGTTCAATCGAGTGCTAGCACGATTTCCTTGAACCTAATTGAATCTCATTCAGATCAATTGAACTAGATCAGTTCAATTGATGATCACCAGATTCAAACCCTTGTTTGTGTGACCCAGTTAGGTTCAGTTCTGTATGGTAATGGGATATGTCATGATCTCTATCATCGACATCATCGAAACTCCTTTCGATGGATCAGAACTCTTCTGATTCGAACAGCTAGAATGATCGATCATCTAAATCATTCTAATTGCTCCCAAAATCCACCAGTGACACCTAGCAGTATATGGTGGCAACCCATCAGAGCTGAATGCGAACCTCTTGGTGCAGCTACCTGTGTGATTCAAGTTCTTCTATCTTGAGCCCCGATCAGATTAGGGTTAAGGTGAACTCGTCAAACCCTAGTCTTCTGTCATATGATGTAATCATTCGATTCGAGTCCAATGTGAAAATCTAAATAGAAACTCTTTCTATTATTTCACTCTACCATGGCCATGGGCTTTCTGGACTTGATTCTCATGATCATCATAGGGCTGCTCCTCTACCACCGAGGTAGATAGATCCCATCTTGATGCAATCCAGTTCCTACAATGAACATGCTATAGCCAACATACACCTCAGGGTTCCATATGGCTAGGAGACCGAGTAATGGTGTAGTCAAACTATAACACCCTCAAGGTGAACTGCCGATGCATCTCAGGTCAAAGAACCAGACACACTACTGCAGCATCGAGTCAGTCATTGACGAGAAGGTAGACTCCCTAATGACTACTCGAGGTGGTCACGCTCAGTGCCCTCGTTCTCTAACGAGTACCTGTACTCTCGCTCCGGTGTCTCCACACCGTAGACTCAAGACTCATCTACTAAAGAGAAGCGATCGTACACCAACCTTCCGGATCAATCACCATCCTCGTGATGATCCTATGGTCGGAAGCTGTTTATGAGTTAATAATGATTATTCATGTCTTAAATTTTCAACTCTTGAAAATATGAATTATCATTACCATTAACTCAAAGGATGTATCACAGACACTAAATACACAGGTGTGATAGAAAATAATCCATTTTATTAATTATAGTCAAAATTATAATTTTGCCCCTAGAAGTGTATTACAAGTGTCAGCCAATTCTGGCTTCTAGGGCACATATATCTAACAATCTTCCCACTTGTCCTAAAGCCAATTGGCTACAAGTCTAAGTCCCATCTTCTCAAGGTGGGCTTCGATCTTCTGCTGGCCCAACGGCTTTGTAAGTGGGTCTGCCACATTATCTGCGGAGTTGACTCTCTTGACCTCAACGTAACCTTTCTCAAGGTAATCGCGGATGAGATGATATCGCCGCTCAATGTGCTTGGACTTCTGGTGAGACCTCGGCTCCTTAGCAAGGGCTATGGCGCCATTGTTGTCGCAGTAAAGAGGAATGGCATCTGATGGCATTACTCCAATTTCTGCAGCAAACTTCTTATACCAGAATGCTTCCTTTGCAGCCTCTGATGCAGCTATATATTCTGCTTCCATGGTGGAATCTGCTATCACAGTTTGCTTGGAACTCTTCCAGCTGACAGCTCCACCATTGCACACAAACAGACTTCCAGATGTCGACTTTCGATCATCTATATCAGACATGAAGTCCGAGTCTGTGTATCCTTGAACTTGGAGTTCTCCGTTACCAAAGACCAACATCATATCCTTAGTTCTTCTCAAGTACTTAAGGATACATTTCACAGAAGTCCAGTGTTCTTCACCTGGATTTGACTGATATCTGCTTGTGACACTCACAGCATGGGCTATATCAGGTCGTGTACATAGCATGGCATACATGAGGCTCCCTATTGCAGAAGCATAAGGGATCTTGCTCATGCATTCTATTTCCTCAGGTGTGCTGGGGCACATCTTCTTGGAAAGATGAATACCATGTCTGAAGGGTATTAATCCCCTCTTAGAGTTTTCCATACTAAACCTCTTTAGTACTTCCTCTATGTACATCTTCTGTGAAAGTCCTAGCATCCTATTCGGTCTATCCCTATAGACCTTAATTCCTAGAATAAAGGATGCTTCACCTAGGTCTTTCATGGAGAATTCCTTGGACAACCACATCTTGACTGATGTCAACATGGGAATATCATTCCCAATAAGGAGGATGTCATCCACGTACAATACGAGGAAGACAACAGCGCTCCCACTGACCCTTTTGAAAACACATGGTTCCTCTTCATTTTTGATGAAACCAAACTTTTTGATCACATCATTGAAACGAGTGTTCCAGCTCCGAGATGCTTGCTTAAGTCCATATATGGACCTTTGCAGCTTGCAAACCTTGTGATCAGTATCACTGGATGTGAAACCTAGCGGCTGTTCCATATAGATATCTTCCTCAAGATATCCATTTAGGAATGCCGTTTTCACGTCCATTTGCCATATTTCATAATCGAAATAGGCTGCAACGGCAAGCAATGTGCGGATGGATTTTAGCATAGCTACCGGGGAAAAGGTATCCTGATAGTCAATGCCTTCACGTTGACTATAACCTTTTGCCACCAGTCTAGCCTTGAATGTCTCCACATTCCCATCTGCACCAATCTTTCTCTTGAAGATCCATTTACACCCAATAGGTACTATACCTTCTGGTGGATCTACCAAGGTCCAGACTTGGTTTGAGTGCATCGAGTCAATTTCTGACTTCATTGCCTCAAGCCATTTCTCGGAGTCGATATCTGATATCGCCTCGTTGTAGGTTTTGGGATCATCACCATGAGCACCATTACCTATGAGGAACATTTCCTCTACATCCTCTGAAATAATACCTAAGTATCTTTCAGGGGGACGGGAAACTCTTTCCGATCTACGAGGTGGAGGAGGTAGTGTTCTTATTGGCTCAACCTGATTTGGTTCCACTTGGTCCTTAGCTCGTTCTACTTGTGAGACTTTCTCATCAAGCTTAATCTGCTTTCCAATGCCACTATCTTGAATAAACTATTTTTCAAGAAATATGGCATGTCGACTCACAATCACATTGTGGTCTTCTGGAATGTAGAAATAGTATCCTAATGACTCTTTAGGATATCCTATGAATCGAGCTCTAAAGGACCTAAACTCTAACTTGTCCGCTTGTTGTCTTTTGACATAAGCCGGACAACCCCAAATTCTGAGATGACTCAGACTTGGTTTCTTACCGTGCCATATCTCATACGGTGTGGTAGGAACGGTTTTAGAGGGAACCCTATTCAGTAAATAGATTGAAGTTAATAATGAATGTCCCCAAAGAAAATCAGGGAGGTCTGTGAAGCTCATCATGGATCGAACCATATCCAATAGAGTCCGATTTCTCCATTCTGAAACCCCGTTGAGTTGAGGTGTTCCTGGTGGAGTCCATTGAGAGACTATGCCATTTTCCTTAAGATAGTCTAGGAATTCCCGGCTAAGGTATTCACCTCCTCGATCTGATCGAAGAACCTTAATGGGTTTTCCAATTTGTTTTTCTACTTCATGTCTGAATTCTTTGAACTTTTCAAAAGCTTCAGACTTGTGTCTCATAAGATACACATACCCATACCTAGATAGATCATCAGTAAAGGTAATGAAGTAGACAAAATTGCCTCTAGCCGGCACATCAAATGGGCCGCACACATCAGTATGTACTAGGGCAAGGAGATCTGTGGCCCTCTCCCCATGTCCAACAAAAGGGAGTTTAGTCATTTTGCCTTGAAGACAAGATTCACAAGTTGGATATGACTCAAAAGTCAATGGACTCAATAGCCCATTTTTCTCCAATTTGTTGAATCCTATCTTCTGCTATATGACCTAATCTCAGGTGCCATAGATATCTGTCGTTTGGACTATCCCTAGGTCGTTTGGCATTCACGTTTTGCTCGATAGTTAAAACAGGTACATCAATATGCAACTGATAAAGACCATTAATAAGGAAACCATTTGCAATTTTATTTCTTTCATAAAGAATGTTACAATGGTCCTTAAAGAAGGTGATCACATAACCTTCTTGTGCTAAGCATGAAACAGAAATCAAATTCCTGCTAGCTGCAGGCACATAATAACAGTCTTTTAAAACTAAGTCTAAACCAGATGGTAATCGAAGAGGGTATGTTCCCACGGCTACTGCAGCAACTCTTGCTCCATTACCGACGCGTAGGATCATGTCTCCATCCCTCAGCCTCCTGCTATCCTCAAGACCCTGCATAGAAGTGCACAGATGAGCACTAGAACCAGAGTCAAGCACCCAACTGGATGCAGAAGAAATCCGTAAGGTTAGACTCAATAACGAGCATACCTCCAGAAGGACCTTCCTTCTTGTTCTTCAGGGTGGCCAGGTAAGTAGGGCAGTTCCGCTTCCAATGGCCGTCGCTGTTGCAATGGAAACACTTTCCTTTGCCATCGACCTTCTTCTTCGGTTCTGCCTTCTTCTTCTTTGATCCTTCTACCTTTTGCTTTTTCACAGACTTCTTTTTCTTTCCATAAGACTTTCTTTTGGAAGAAGTCCGTTCCATAGCAAGAACTGAGCCTTTAGAACCTTTCATAGAAAGCTCAGCGGTAACCAGCATATTCATCAACTCGGCCAAGGAATTCTGAAGTTTATGCATGTGGTAATTCATGATGAATTGCCCATATGCATCAGTCAAGGATTGCAGAATAATATCGTTCTGCAAATCCAAGTCCAACTTCACACCGAGCTTCTCAAGCTCTTCCATGTCCTTGATCATTGTCAGACAGTGATCTTGGACTGACTGCCCATCACGCATCTTAGCCTTAAAAAGTCATTTCGTGACTTGATATTTGGCTGCGCGACTCTGTTCACCAAACATCTCCTGCAGGTGAGCCAACATTTGGCGAGCAGTCCCGATATCTTCATGTTGGCGCTGGAGCTCATCAGACATCGAGCCCAACATGTAGTATCTGGCCTTATTGTCTTCGTCAATCCATTTTTCCAGAGACGCTCTCTGTTCAGTGGATGGACGAGCTGGTAAGGTGGGAGGGTCCTGGTCCAAAACATGTGTTAACTTCTCTGAACCCAAAATAATTTTGTAGTTCCTGAGCCAATCTTTATAATTGGGTCCAGTCAGTCTATGTGTGTCTAGGATACGTGCCAGTGGGTTGGACGCAGACATTTTCCTGTAGAGAGTCAAAGATTCTAGTTAGATACTTATAATTTTGACTTGACCAATTTATTTTAGGGATTTTATTTTTAAACAAATTAGCTCCCACTATTTTCTCGGATCCCTACACTCCCTCTGTAGAGATGCGAAAAATCTCCATGATTAATGATTTCTAGTGGGTGGTGCGGTCTCACCAACTGACTCATCACCTCACCTAACAGTTATTGGTGATGGGTTAGCCAATGAGTGAACAACTCTTGTTCAATGATTCTCTAATCATGGTGCACCCAAACTTGGTCTCTAATTCATGAATCTCACCGTATCCGAAATATTGATCCACTCCTTAGTTAAGTCAGACCCACCATTTGCATAGACTGGGTTCCTAATTGAGTCTCTCACCGTATCCGAAATATTGAGCCCAACTCATCCTCCAGCCCATAGCATCCAATGCCTAATAGACATGGTTGCATCTTCCCGGTGCAACTGAGCCACTGTATCCAGCCGAGAACAATCAACCCCGGGAAGGGCCCGCACATCTACAATGGTGGAAGACCTCAGACTTAATCTTTTCTTAGGGAGAATTGATTCAGGTCTCATTAAACTAGACTTGGCTTAGTCATAACAATTATGACTAACCTAGTGGCATGGGTCAGCTCGGATTATTGACCACCTCAGATCAGAACTGTGTCAACAGATATGGCCAGGTAAGTGAGACCGGTGGAAGGAATATGCCGTTAACTCGCACAAGAATGCATTCAGGTCGAGTAGCTTCCAATTAAAAACCAGTCGGTCGTCTATGCCAAACTTACCTTAGACACCAAATTGTTGAGTCAGAACCAATTGGGTTAGCCTACAATCCAGACTCTAACCTCTGAGCCTAATTAGGTCTTGCTTGATCGTGACTCGATCTTGACCCAGACTTAATCCTATTAGGCTGGTCAATTTAAGCATTGTTGATCCCATCTAACCAACTCTTGATTCGGTTTGATCAACCGCTTAGACCTAATTGAGCTACCCAAGCCCGAACCCAGTATTATGAATATGTCTTAGATCTGAAAATTCTCAATTTTAGACCTAATTAATATTCCATAAACTTAATTCTTAATTAAGTTGGGTTCATAAACAAAATATGCACAATAAATCCTAGGGTTTCAGGATCTAGGGTTTTGCAGAAAGTAAGTTTTGGGTTTCTGATTAAGGACGAACACGCAGCACCCCTACACATCATAAGAACACCCCATCGAATGGGAAGAGAGGGCCTTTAAACCCTTCTTCATTCTTATGACCGGACGGCCAAGAGGAACGCCTTAATCAGGAACATGTAAATACTACAAAACAGTTATAGATCTATATCATATATCTCATATACAAATTTAGATCTAATCATGGCATATTTTGCATACATCTCATGTATCAAATCATGCATGTTTTCAGATCTAAATTATCTCATAATAATCTAAAAAATTAGATTTAAATTGATCTAATCAAAATAAATTCTAATCTAGACAATTATGTAGAACTATTCTACAACTAGTCTAGACATGCATCAATCATATCTCATATGATATTTAAAATTAAATAATTTTTATTTGCTATTTATCAGATGTTATTATAACACTTATAATATCAAAAAATAGTAAATAAGAAGATCTAAAATATGATTTAATCAGATTAAATCAAAGACATGCAAAACTATTCTATAGAACTATTCTATTCCAGAACTAGTCATGCATATCTTCATGTTCTTAGATCCAAATCATTTAATTTTAATTTTTTCTGATTTCAGATCTGATCACATCTCATGTGACATCTAAAATCACTTTATTTTCTAATTAAAATAAAATTAAAATCAGATCTAAATAATTTTAGAACCATGGCTCTGATACCAGTTGAAGGGAAATCCTGATTTCCCGGTCCAGGTTCGTCCAGATCTGATCAGATCAAGAGATATATTTCAAAAATTTTTCTCTTGATCCCAATCAGATCTTGATATGTTTCAGATCTGATTCTTATTATTTTAATAAATAAAATAAAATAAGATAAATTAAATCAAATTTAATTTACCTGATTTGGGTAATCCTATTACCCTGTAGATGATCCTGATTGCAGCGGAAGGTTCTGGATCTAGCCACGCAAGCGCCTGGCCTCTATCCGGTATCCACTCGGGTTGGATCTGGAGATCCTCTTCTTCTCTATCACACCTCCAAAAATTAGATCTGGATCTGATCTGGAGGATCTTCAAAACTCTTTTGAAGATCTGCAGTCGTCCTTTTGCAGCAGCGCAGCCTTCTTGCTTTTGATCGCCTTTCCTTGATCTGAATCGCACCAACTTAAATCCAAAACACTTTTGGACGTGGAGAGCAAGGGGAGAAGAGACTATGGCATGGAGAAGGAGGGGAGAGGCAGCCTTGGGGCGTGGGGTTTCTCAATTGAATTGCATTGCTAATTAGGGTTGGGCGCAGGGTCTTATTTATAGACTAAGCGTGATCCAACTCCTCTTCCTCCCAACCAATCACAACCCTTTGTGAAATCAGATCTAAATCTGATTGGTGGGAATAGAGACCCCTGGATTCCTCCTTAGAGGGCGCCTAAGACCAGTCAAAGTTGGTTCTTAGAAGAACTCTAATTGGAATCCAAAAAGGAGATGGAGTCCTTGTCCAACAAGGACTCCTAGGCGCCTCCTACTTGGGCTCACGCCACCCTTGGCGTGCGCCCTTCTCCTTGCCAGGTTCTGGCAGGGGGACAGGCCCCCACCAGCTCTCCAATAGGTGCATGACATGTGGTCAAAAGTCAAAGTGTCAATGGTCAACGTTTGACCAGTCAAAGGTAGACTTTTGACCAAAGTCAAAGAACAAGAAATGGCAGGTGACCAAAAATGGCAGGTAATGTCTTATAAAATAAGACAACCTTCTCTAACTTGGACAACCTCCAGTTAGACCATATGAAGGCCTCTGATTGAGCACAAACTCCTTTGGCTCAGTCAGGACAACTTATTTGTGATAGTAAAAGAAGAACGTTAGGTTCAATCGAGTGCTAGCACGATTTCCTTGAACCTAATTGAATCTCATTCAGATCAATTGAACTAGATCAGTTCAATTGATGATCACCAGATTCAAACCCTTGTTTGTGTGACCCAGTTAGGTTCAGTTCTGTATGGTAATGGGATATGTCATGATCTCTATCATAGACATCATCGAAACTCCTTTCGATGGATCAGAACTCTTCTGATTCGAACAGCTAGAATGATCGATCATCTAAATCATTCTAATTGCTCCCAAAATCCACCAGTGACACCTAGCAGTATATGGTGGCAACCCATCAGAGCTGAATGCGAACCTCTTGGTGCAGCTACCTATGTGATTAAGTTCTTCTATCTTGAGCCCCGATCAGATTAGGGTTAAGGTAAACTCGTCAAACCCTAGTTTCTGTCATATGATATAATCATTCGATTCGAGTCCAATGTGAAAACCTAAATAGAAACTCTTTCTATTATTTCACTCTGCCATGGCCATGGGCTTTAGGACTTGATTCTCATGATTATCATAGGGCTGCTCCTCTACCACCGAGGTAGATAGATCCCATCTTGATGCAATCCAATTCCTACAATGAACATGCTATAGCCAACATACACCTTAGGGTTCCATATGGCTAGGAGACCGAGTAATGGTGTAGTCAAACTATAACACCCTCAAGGTGAACTGCCGATGCATCCTCAGGTCAAAGAACCAGACACACTACTGCAGCATCGAGTCAGTCATTGACGAGAAGGTAGACTCCCTAATGACTACTCGAGGTGGTCACGCTCAGTGCCCTCATTCTCTAACGAGTACCTGTACTCTCGCTCCGGTGTCTCCACACCGTAGACTCAAGACTCATCTACTAAAGAGAAGCGATCGTACACCAACCTTCCGGATCAATCACCATCCTCGTGATGATCCTATGGTCGGGAGCTGTTTATGAGTTAATAATGATTATTCATGTCTTAAATTTTCAACTCTTGAAAATATGAATTATCATTACCATTAACTCAAAGGATGTATCACAGACACTAAATACACAGGTGTGATAGAAAATAACCCATTTTATTGATTATAGTCAAAAATATAATTTTGCCCCTAGAATTGTATTACAAGTGTCAGCCAATTCTGGCTTCTAGGGCGCATATATCTAACAAGATAAAGATCAGATAGTGGTGGAGTGAGAAAGAGAGAGAGCTAGGGTTTCAGGAATAAAGGGGATTCAATTTATTCTCTTCTTCTCTTTTCTATAATCTACATATATAAGTATATATATAGACACCCTGAGTCAACATGACTTAGTCTTAAAAAACTTTTCTCGGCTAACTCATACATGAAAACACTCACCTAAGTCCGTATAAACCCATGTCTTGCATGCTCTCATCCCTTGGACTAAAGACCTAGCCTAATACATGAATTAGCCATCTTAAGACCTCTCATACCAGGCCTTAAGAACCCTTGAATTAGATCCAATCCAAGACCAAACAAAAAACCCATGCAGATCTATTCGCCACCATCGAGCTGGCTCAATCAGAAGTCGAGTCGACTCTACTGCGTCTCTCCGAACCATGTCTTCTATCTGCTTGAGACAACTGGCTTGGCTGTGTATCCAAGATAGCTCGACTGTGTGCCAGCCTCTTTATCTTTGCTAATACATCTCCAACCAATCCTAGCCTTCAAGACCCACCACCTTGACTCCTTCACGATCTTCCATGACTTGAGAGTACCACACTTACCCTTTGAACCCTCCCTTTAGTCCTCTCCCTCTTCTCCATGAATAATGGTTGGGCAAAATTCTAGCAAGGAGATCCCAAGCAGTTGGCATAAAGATCAGGCTATTTGATAACTAGTTCGTGAGATGATTACATTACCTTCGGAAGTTGTTTTAAAGGATCTAAAGGAAGACTCTAGATCTGATCTTTGGAGATCAAATCTCGAAGGAGAAGACATCAAAAACCAGCCTAAGTGGACTCTACTAGAGGCCAAGCACTTGCATGGCTAGATCCAAAATCTCGAGTGTTGACAGATCATTGTCAGGATAAATCATTTATGCAATCAGGTATCAATAGTTATTTTTGATTTTATTTTTATTTTTATTTTTAATATTAGATTATTAGGATCAGATTCGAGAACTCTTAGATCTGATTAGCATTTATAGAAAAAATTTTAGAAATTTTTGCTATAGATATGATCAAATCAAATCAATCCTATGATGGAAAACTATGTTTTTCCTACATTGGATGCTACGGGTTGGAGGATGGGTTGGGTTCAATTTTTTGGATACAGTGATGGATCCAATCAAAATTTTAATTCATGCAAATGGTGGATCTGACTTAACTAAGGAGTAGAGCAATATTCTAGGCATGATGAGCTTCATAAATTAGAGATCAGATTTTGGTGCACCATGATTAGAAAATCATTAGATAAGAGTGATACACTCATTGGTTGATGCATCATCAATAACTATTCGATGAGGTGGTGAGCTAGTCAGTGGAACCGCACCACTCATTAAAAATCTTTGATCATGAAGATTTTTACTTCCCTGCCAAGGGAGTGTAGGGATATGAGAAAATAGTAGAAGCCTAATTTGTTTAAAAGAAAACCTCTAAACAAATTGATTAAGTTTAATTATAAAATCTAACTAGAAACTTTGACTTTCTATAGAAAAATAACTGCATCAAATCCACTAGCCCAAATCCTAGACACCCAAAGACTGATCGGATCAAATTATAAGGATTGGTTCAGGAATTTTAAAATCATTTTGGATTCTAAAAAGCTGACCTATGTATTAGACTAGGACCCTCCTATTTTACCAGCCCATCTGACCGTTGAATAGAGAGCATATCTAGAGAAGTGGATGGATGATGATAACAAAGCAAGGTACTACATGTCGGGCTCGATATCTGATGAGCTACAACACCAACATGAGGACATCAGGACTGCACACCAAATATTGGCACATGTTCAAGAGTTGTTTGCTGAGCAAAGTCGTGCAGCTCATTATCAAGTCTCGTATAGACTTTTTAAGGCTCAAATGACTGATGGACAGTTGGTCCAAGATCACTGTTTGACAATGATTAGGGATCTAGAAGAGCTTGAGAAGCTCGGTGTCATATTAGACAAGGACTTGCAAATTGATGTGATTCTGCAGACTGATGTGTATGGGTAGTTCATCATAAACTCTCTTATGCATAAAATATAATGTACCTTGGCTGAACTTATGAACATGTTGGTTACTATTGAGCTTTTTATGAAAGGTTCAAGGGGCTCAGTTTTTGCTGTGGAGTGGACTTTCTCTAAAAGAAAGTCTTTTGAAAAGAAGAAGAAGTCTGTGAAAAAGAAAAAAGAAGAACTAAAGAAGAAGGCCGTTAATGAAGAAAAATATTTTTATTATAATGTTGATGGCCACTGGAAGCAGAACTACCATTCATACCTAGCCAACCTGAAGAAGAAGAAGAAAGCAGGTCCTTCTAGAGGTATGCTCATCATTGTAACTAACCTTACGATTTTTTCTACATCTAGTTGGACACTTGACACTAGTTCTAGTGCTCACTTGCGTACTTTCATATAGGATCTTGAGGAGAGTAGGAGGCTGAGGGATGATAAGATAATCCTGCACATCGAAAATAGAGCAAGAGTTACTATTGTGTCTTGGAAAAATATCACGTTTGACTACCATCAGGATTAGTTTTAGTACTTAGGAACTGTTATTTTGTGCCTACAGCAAGCAAAAATTTGATTCTATTTCTTGTTTAGCATAAGAAGGTTATACTATTAGCTTTTTTAATGATCAATGTACTATTCTTTTTGAAAGAAATAAAATTGTAAGTGATTTCTTAATTAACGATCTATACCAGTTACATATTAATGTCTCTATATTTAATGTCGAGCAAAATGTGAATGTCACAGGATCTAATTAACCAAGAGATAGTATTAACCCAAAGATATCTGTAGCACCTTAGGCTAGATCATATAATGGAAGACAGGATTAACAAAATAAAAAAATCTAGACTAATGGGTCCATTGACTTCTGAGTCTTATTCGATTTGTGAATCATGCCTTTAAGACAAAATGACCAAGCTACCTTTAGTGGGACATAGAAAAAGGGCCACAAACCTACTTGTCCTGGTACATATAGATATGTGTAGCCCATTTGATGTGCCGGTTAGAGGCAATTATATTTACTTCATTATCTTTATTGATGATCTATCTCAGGACGGATGTGTACTTGATGCGACATAAGTCTAAAGCCTTTGAAAAGTTTAAGAAATTTAGATATGAAGTAAAAAAATAAACCAAAAAAATTATTAAGGTTCTTCGATCAGATCGAGGAGATGAATACCTTAGTCAGAATTTTTTGGACTATCTCAAGGATAATGACATAGCCTCTCAATGAACTCCACTTGGAATATCTCAACTCAATGAGATTTTAGAATGGAGAAATCAGACCCTATTAGATATAGTCCGATCCATGATGAGCTTCATGGACTTTCCTGAGTTTCTTTGGAGACATAGTTTAATGATAGCTATATATCTACTGAATAAGATTCCATATAAAATCATTCCTACCATACCGTATGAGCTATCATATGGTAAGAAATCAAGTCTGAGCCATTTCAGAATTTGGGATTGTTTGGCCCATGTTAAGAGATAGAAGGTGATCAAATTAGAGTCTAGATAAAAAGTTGTTAGAATATTATTTCATTCTTTCAGAAGATGACAATGTGATTATGAGTTGACATGCCATTTTTTAAAAAAAATAGTTTGTTCAAGATGGTGACATTGGGAGACAGATTAGGCTCGAGGAGAGTGTCTTCGAAAAGCAATGAGCTAAGAAATCTATGGAACCTAGTCAGTCTCAACCGATCCAAATACAACCTCCTCCACCTCGTAGATCATGTAGGTTTTCCATCCTCCTAAGAGGTACTTAGGTACTATTCGAGAAAATGTAGAGAAAATATTTCTCATAGAAAATGGGGTTCATGTTGATGATCTCAAAACCTATGATGAGGTGATATCAGATATCGACTCTGAGAAATAGTTAGAGACAATGAAGTCAGAGATAGATTCAATGCGCTCAAACCAAATCTAGACCTTGGTAGATCCACTAGAAGGTATTGTACCTATTGGGTGTAAATGGATCATGAAGAGAAAGATAGGTGTAGATAGGAATGTAGAGATATTCAAGGCTAGATTAGTGGTGAAAGGATATAGTCAGCATGAAGACATTGACTATCATGATACCTTTTCACTAGTAGCCATACTAAAATCCATCTGCACATTACTTGCTTTTGCAACCTATCCAATTATAAAACATGATAGATGGATGTAAACATGGTGTTCTTAAATAGATATCTTGTGGAAGATATCTATATGGAACTGTCCCTTGATTTTACATCTAGTGGTAGTGATCACAAGGTCTACAAGTTGCAAAGATCCATATATGGACTAAAGCAAGCATTTTGGAGCTGAAATGCTCGTTTTAATGATGTGATCAAATTATTTAGTTTTATCAAAAATGAGGAGGAGCCCTATATTTTCAAAAAGCTCTGTGGGAGCACTGTTATTTTTCTTATATTGTACATGAATGACATCCTTCTAATTAGGAATGATATTCCCATGTTGACCATGGTCAAAGTGTGATTGTTAAAAGAGTTTTCTATGAAGGACCTAGGAGAGGCATCCTTTATATTAAAAATTAAGGTCTATAGGGATAAATCGAAGAAGATGCTCGATCTACCACAGAAGATGTACATAGAGGACGTGCTAAAGAGATTCAGCATGGAAAACTCCAAGAGAGGGCTAGTACCCTTTAGACATGGCATTCATCTCTCCAAGAAGATGTGTCCCAATACACCTGAGCAGATTGCATGCATGAGCAAGATCTCTTATGCTTCAGCAATAGGAAGCCTCATATACACCATGCTATGTACATGACTTGATATCACACATGCTGTGAGTGTCATGAGTTGGTATCAGTCGAATCAGGTAAAGAACACTGGACTTCTATGAAGTGTATCCTTAAGTACTTGAGAAGGAGTAAGGATATGTTTTAGATCTTTGTTAATGCAGAACTCCAGATCTAGGGATATATAGACTCAAACTTTATGTTTGATATAGATGATTGAAAGTTGACATCTAGTAGTATGTTTATATGCAATGGTGGAGCTGTGAGCTGGAAGAGTTTTAAGTGGATTATAATAGCAGATTCCACTATAGAAGTAGAATATATCGCTGCATCGCAAGCTGTAAAAGAGGCATTCTAGTTCAAGAAATTCATCATAGAGTTTGGAGTGATGCCATCAGAGGTAGTCCCTCTATACAGTAACAACAATGGCACTATAGTTCTAGCTGAGAAGCTAAGGTCTCACCAGAAATCCAAGCACATCGATTGGCGATATCACCTCATCCATGATTACATCGAGAAGGGATACATCGAGGTCAAAAGGATCGACATCGCAAATAATGTGGCTGATCCACTGATGAAGCCATTAATCCAGTAGAAGATCAAAAACCCACATTGAGAAGATGAAAATTAGATTTCTAGTCATTTGGCTTTAGATCAAGTGGGAGTTTGTTAGATAAGTGCCCTAGAAGCCAGATTGGTTGACACTTATAATATACATTCTAGGAGTATTTTTATAATTTTGACTTAAAATTAATAAAAAAATATTTTATTCTATCACACTATGTGTATATTGCATGTGATACATCCTTTAAGTTAATAGGCATAACAATTCATATTTTCAAGAGTTGAAAATTTAAGATATGAATTTTCATAATTAACTCATAAACTGCTCTCGATAATAGGATCATCATGAAGATGTTGATTGATTTGGAAGGTTGGTGTACGATCGCTTTGTTAGGATAGATGAGTCTTGAGTCTACAATGTGGAGACATCGAAGCTAGAGTATAGATACTTGTTAGAGAATGAGGACACCGAGCGTGACCACTTTGAGTAGTCATAAGGGAGTCTACGATCTCGTCGATGACTAAGCACAATGTTGTAATGGTGTGTCAGGTTCTTTGACCTAAGGGAGTCTACCATTTCTTCTTGTTCTTGATTAAATCAAATGATCTGATTACATCAAGCACTCCAACTCTGAGATGCTTGCTTAAATCCATAGATGGACCTTTGCAACTTGCAGACCTTTATCAACACCATCACTAGATGTGAAAATAAAAAGCTATTCTATAAATATCTTTCTCAAGATATCAATTTATGAACTTCATTGTCACGTCCATTTGCCATATTTCATAATTGAAACATACTATAATGGCAAGCAATGTGCGGATGGATGGCCATCGATAAAAATGTATCCTGATATCCTTTCATCACTAGCCTAATCTTGAATCTCTCTACATTCTCATTTGTACCTATCTTTCTCTTGAAGATCCATTTTCATCCAATAGGTACTATACCTTCAGGTGGATCTATAAAGATTTGGTTCGAGCACATCAAGTTAATCTTTGACTTCATTGTCGCTAACCAATTATCGAAGTCGATATCTGATATCACCTCATCATAGGTTTTGAGATCATCACCTTGAACCCTATTTCTCACAAGGAACACTTTCTCTACATCCACTAAAATTGTACCTATGTACCTTTAGAAGTGTGAGCTTAAAAGTGGCACTCCTAAGTCTTGGAAATATGAAAAGATAGGTCTTGAAAAGATGGGAGCAAGCTGAAAGAGAAATCAGCCAAGTTAGTAAAGTTTAGAAACTGAGCCAGCTTACCTTAAGACTGAACTAGCTAAGTTAGAAATTAGGCTGGCTCAGTCCAGGACTATTGGCTATGTCTCAGAGAAAAATTCAGATAGAAAGCAGTATTTTTGGGCTATTGACATGGTACACAACTGAATCGACTCAATCATAGACTGAACCAGTCTAGTCATATGTTAGCCGGCTCAGTCTAAAATTAGGTTGACTCAGTTCTTGTGGATTTATTTTGTGTATGTGGGATGTTTGAATTTTGGAAAGTTTTTCTATGATCTTGGGGCTTGACCCATTTGTAAAGTATAAATATTAGAAATAGGTCAATGTTGTACATGATGCTGAATTCATTGAATAAAGCTCTTTTCTCTCAAAAAACTCTTGTGCTCTTTTTCTTTCTTTTCTCTTGAATCTATTGGTACAAAATCTGATCATCCCAGAGAAGCACCTGAGTTAGACAAGAAGAGATCACCATTGGTGACCTGCGAAACAAGTCTCGTTCAGAGCTTGGGGGGTGGCTTCGGTAAGATCCTCGATCAAGTCAGCTCTTTCGATCAATAGAAATGGAGTACTCAGTCGAGAGAGTTGTAGAGTATTGAGAAGGAGAAGAGAGCCTGGAGAAAACGTATCTAGAGAGTCCCTTTTATAGATGAAGCCTATAATAAACTGATAGTGACAATCATAACTATTGAATAGTGGGCCGCTCATAGCCATGTGCGATTTGTTACAAATGATAGTGTCTATTGTCGCGAGGTGCTAGTCCATTTGAAATTTGATAATCAATGTTCGAAGGAGTAGGCATCAGTTGGTGATGACCTTTGAGCTATATCAATTCTAGAGGAGTTTGGACTCCTCTAAGGTAGTCCGAGTGTGGGTCGGTTCATGCCGTATCTGAGGTTGAATTTGTGTAGAAGAGGAGACTCTTCTAGAATCAGGATGTAGACCTGCTGGCGAGATCTGCCCGTAGCTCTTCTGAAGGAGAAACTCGAGGAAGAATTTGCCTGATGGAGGAACCCAAATATTGGGGAGAATCCAAAAGGAGTTCATCTATTGGAGGAGTTTGGAAGGAATTCACCTATTCGAGGAGTTCGAAAGGAGTTTGACTGCTAAAGGAGTTTGCCTGTTCGAGGAATCTAGAAGGAGTTCAACTGTTGGAGGAGTCCAAAAGGAGTTTTGCTACTAGAGGAGTCTGGAAGGAGTTTGGCTGGTAGAGAAGTTTGCCTATTGGGGGAATCTGGAAGGAGTTTGGCTGTTAGAGGAGTTCGCCTGTTGGAGGGTCCGAAAGGAGTTTGCCTATTGGAGTTT
This sequence comes from Cocos nucifera, assembly GCA_006176705.1. Classification (NCBI taxonomy): domain Eukaryota; kingdom Viridiplantae; phylum Streptophyta; class Magnoliopsida; order Arecales; family Arecaceae; genus Cocos; species Cocos nucifera. The sequence continues at coordinate 26,070 of QRFJ01006043.1, read as the reverse complement.
GGAAGGAGTTCAGCTGCTAGAGGGGTTCGACCGTTGGAGGAAGATCGACCGAATAAGATGCGCAGGTGCTAGGGACTTGGCTGGTTCTTTGGGGTGGTATTAACTGTTCAAGCTTGCCTAGAGAAGGAATCTGCAACATCTTGTCGAATCCAAAATTGATCTTCCCGATCAATCAAATACTCTTGCTACAGTGTCGGAGGTTGGCCATTTTAGAATGATTTAGAGCTTGAATATTCTTACGGATTGAGGTTCAGTTTCTATAACCGCAACCAGATGGAATTGATTTAGTCAAAATCTTAGCCGAACTTCAATAGGCATGGATTTATCCCCAACACTAGCACCCCTACTCTCGAGTTCAAAGTTCGAAGGATGGGAGTAAGATGGAGACTGCCAAAGTTCGAAGGTTTTTTCGGTCCTACTCGATTTCTCGCTTTCAGGTGGGATGGGATGTTTTGGCTTTTATTAGGCTGGCATCAGAGCTTCGTATATGCACGATGATCCGAAGAGATATTTTCTAAATTTTTTCTTAGAAGTCTGCTCAAAGTACAGCGCCATTAAGGCTCTATCCATTGGAAGTTTTATGCCATGATGAGTGGGACATGCATCGATCAGAGATCGGCTGGAGGAAATCTACAATCATAACTGCTCTAGGGATCCAGGGGTTACTTAAGCCCGCCCTCCTCCTCTGAGTTCCTACTTTTGAAATCTTCCTTTCCTCCCTCTGGTTTTCTTCTTCGTTCCAAGCGAGAGCCCAAGCTGCTTCCTATGGTTTTCGGCGTACCTTCTTTTGATTCTTATTCCATTCGCCATCTCCTTGTTCTTCTCAACCAATTTAGGTTAGCTTACCAACACTTTTTGGATTATCTCTGCATTCTTACTTTCTCATTCTTTCTATTCTTGTTGAAGCTTGAATGTCTTAAATTTTTTTTTTGATTTTTTGGGTAATTTATTGATTTTACCTTGATCCAAATGTCTAGTGAGGCATCTTGGTCGACTTGTTCTAAGAGTCCGATCCCTTTAAGCTTGATGAACCCATCTTCTGAGGAGGCCTATCCTATGACCATTTCTTATAGACTTCGGCCTGACATCCTTTCCTTAGCTAAAATTTGATTTAGAATTCCTCCTGAGTATGAGCTTGAACATCCTGGGCCTGACGACCAAGCCTGCTCACCCCCTCCAGGCCAAATCTGTCTGTACGTCGAAATCTTTCAGGCTGGGCTTAGGTTATCTTTACCTTTTTCATAGATAACATATTTAGGTTTCTCAATATTTTTCTTATTGCCATGGTGCCAAACTTCTTTAGATTTATCATAGGATTCCTCTCCTTGTGCATCATGGTAGGCATCCGACCTACCATTTTTCTGTTCTGTATTTTTTTTACCTTTAAATATCACTCCATCGCTAAGGATTGCTGGTATGTGTCTTCATAGTTCAGGAGGAAGGGACTGTTTAAAGGTGCCCCTTCCTCCATTCATGGCTGGAAGGAGAAGTTCTTCTTCATTTTCCATCCCACCATAGAACTAGGGCTACCTCCATTGGGCAAGGTAAGGGAATCGGTTCGTCGAGCTTGTAGGCAAGAAAATGAAGATTGGAGCTCGGCTGATAAGTTGAAGTTCTTTGATGCTCCATAAATCCCTAGACTCCTGGAGGAGCAAATTTTGTTCAACTTCAGCCTCAGTCCTCTAAACCCAATAGGTAGTTTGTGATATTCAGCCGACTAGATGGTATTCATTTTTCTGATCTTCTAACTTTATCTTTGCAGAAATGACCCCCGAGGAATGGAATCGCTTGACAAAGGAGGTTCGAATCCTTAACGGGAAGGATGGTTCTTCTGGCAAACCACACAAGAAGGCCCAAACTGGAGAGTCAAGCTGGGCTGCATCGGTTTGGTTCGAACCAGCTAATTGAATGGTTGATTCATATTAAACCTAATAATCAAATGGCTAATATGAACCTAATAGTCCAAAAATTAGATAAAGTTGATCTTCTTGCTCAGAAATTAGATCAACTCCTAATCTTAGGTCAACAATCTCCTGTATAATTCACATCATCTTCTAATTATCAGGAGACTTATTTAATCTATGCTAGCCCAACTCATCATGTGAGTGAATGTCCTACGACTGCACAGTTTTCATATTTTATCCAAGAACAAGTTCAAGCTGCTCAAGGATACTCCAAATTAATTAATGACCCATTTTCAAATTCATATAATCTAGATTAGAGTAACTTTAATTTTTCTTGGACATCCCAACAGACTCAGGCTCAGACCCAAATTTTACTTGTGCAAAATTATCAAAAGAGATCCTAATACCAAAATTATGCCTATAATAATGGTCGGCCTAGTCAGTTTACCCAACCATCATATTATAATTAGCCCTCATATCCACCTCCTCAATAGACCAATCTAGCCGATGATAAATTCAATCAACTTCAACAATTAATTCTAACTCAACAACAATCAATCACCAGGCTAGAAGTTCAAATAGGATAATTAGTTGAGTCTAACATGTGGAGAGAACTAGATCAACAATCGAACCTACCAATTTTAAACAACCCACCTAGTGTCCACCAACCACCTGGACCAAATTATCAATTTAATATCTCACTTAAGAATCCTCAATTAACGAATGCTAAAGTAATTCCTAAACTTAAAAGCTATAGGATTCTTATGGACCCATACCAAGACCAGGCGAGAGAGGCTAGTACTGATGCTAGCCAAAATAAAAATTTAGAGGAATTGGTTAATACTGAGACTAACCACATAAAAGAACCCGAGCCAGGAATTAGTACTGATACTAGTTTCAGTTTAAATGAGATAGAAATAGGGAAAAAGAGAATAGATGATTTACCCGAGACTTATAAATCCAAAAGTCTGTTCCCTTCAACCCAAGAAGCCGGTTCTTCTTACAAAAATCAAGAGGCATGTAATGAAATATCAATGGAATTGTTTAAGCAAGATCATAAAAATTTACCTCTAGAATTAAAACCATCTTTAATCACCATTCCAGCACCCATTGAATCAAACTTAACTCCTGAAACTCCATTCATGAGTATTTTAGAAGAACAAATAGGAGACATTCTTAATTAGCATGGGTCTGAGAATGAGATCATAAATTATATCCCTAAAATTAATAGTGAATATATCAATAATGGGATTATAAATCAACTTTCTAAGATTGACAATCCAAAACCATTAAAATTTATCAATCCAATATTCGATACAGGATAGTGAGCTGCATTGTGTCTGGCTGAAGACGATAAACTTAGCGCTTGTTGGGAGGCAACCCAATATTTAGTTTTTATCTAATTTATCTTTTTAGTTTATTTTCTTTTTAGGATAGTTTGAATAAGTTGGAGGGAGGGCCTAAATTTTCAAAGGTATGTGCTGGACCAAAAATATAGTCAGATGTATTCTTTCGTATTCTTTATTACACCCTTTATTTTTCTTCTCCATTGAGGACAATGTCGATTAAGTTAGGAAAGAGAAAAATAAAAATTTTAAAATTTTAAGTCTTCGAAAAAGTTAGTATTTAGTATTTAGACACCTGATTATGCTTAAGAATCAAATTAAGCTAAGCAGTTTTAAAAGAAAATTGATACACAGATCAGAGAATCTGTAAGATATTGAGGAATCAAGTATTAAGAAAATTCAATAAAGAGTTAAGTCTACAACATAAAAAGTTTTTCCATGATGCATTTCTAATTATTTCTACTAGCATCAAAGAAAAGTCTACTTTTTATAGGCTTGTGTAGGATAACTATATGTTTCTTCATATAAAAAAATTATTTTAATAAAATAGTTTTCAAGTACTTCTCACTGAATAACCGGGCCTCTTTGCCTAAGCAAGAATTGAGTTTCGCATCAAAAGGTGGGAAGAGCAAAAAATCTCGTTGTAAAGCTAGTCTTAACTTGTAGCCTATTTGATTTGAGCTAGTAAGCCCGAGGGGTATTCTATACCTAGTGCCCTAAAGCCAACTGGTTTGGGAGTCATTGACCCAAGACTCGCTACATGGATCAAATAGAAAGCTTAAGGGATTAAGACACTCAATAGTGGTATAATGTTAAAATAAATAAATAAATAAATAAAAAATATTGGTTTCCCATCGAGTAATCGGGTCTCGTTGTCTAAGTAAGAAATGATATTCATGTCAAAATGTAGGCAATGTGAAAATAAAAATCAATAAATGAAGAAAGAAATAAAATAATTTAGACAAATCAGAGATAAAGGTGGAATAATTTAGAAAAAGTTCTAAAAAATTTAATATTTTTTAATTAATTTTTTTATTGATAAGTATTAATACCCCAATAATATATCTCATTTAAGCTCTACTGAATATCAATGACTGTTGGTGCAGAAACTGGTCGTTGCCGGAGGTCGCTGGAGTCGAGGCCGCCGAGGTCGCCGCCGGAGACCTGCAAAACAAAGTCCCATCCGGAGCCGGTGGGGGGTGGCTCCGGCAGGACCCTCCGACGCTCAAGTCAGCTCTGGCCAACAGTAATGGAGTGCTCGGAATGAGTTTCGGAGCTTAGAGAAGAGGAGAAGAGCCTAGAGATCAGAGAGCTTAGCCTTAGTGTGTCGGGAGGGTCCTTTATATAGTGGAGCTTGATGGTGACAACTGCAGCCGCCTGCTGGCGGACCGTTCGAGGTTCGGCGGAGTCAGTCTCACGGGATGGTGCCATGTGCGATGGATTGAGGGTGACAGCCATCGCCGCCTGACAGTGGGTCGGCAGATTGAGGGTGACAGCCATCGCCACCTGATGGTGATGGTTGCAGAGCTTGCCAAATGAAGGGTTGAAGGCCTTCGTCGTGTGCCCATTTCGGAGGAGTTCGGGCTCCTGAAGAGGAAGATAGGAGGGAGTTCGGCACCCATAGGCATCTGACTGGAGATATGCAGCTAAGGCTCGTCCGCTGAAGAGTTCGACTGCTAAGAATCCGAAGCTCGGCCGTTTGGGGTTCGGCCGGCTGTTGGACTTCGGCTAAGGCTGGGACACTTGAGAGTTTGGTAGGTGCTCGATCGGCCGAAGTTCGATGAGGGCGACCGCTGAGGAGTTCGGCCGAGTAACGACTGCTGAGGAGTTCGGGCTCCTGAGTGACGACCGCTTGGGGATTCCGCTAAAGCCCGTCCGCTGAGGAGTTCGGCCGCTGAGAGGACTTCATTGAAGCTCGGCCGCTTGGAGTCGGTCCGAAGGAGTTCGGCCGCTTGGAGTCGGTCTGAAGGAGTTCGGCCGCTGAGAGGACTTCATTGAAGCTCGGCCGCTTGGAGTCGATCCGAAGGAGTTCGACCGTGGGGAGTCTGAAGGAGTTCGGCCGTGGGGAGTCCGAAGGAGTTCGGCCGCCCAGGAAGTTCGGTCTCGACGCTGGGAGTCCGGGAGAAGCTCGGGAGCTGACCAGTTCGGCCTGCTGGAAGGAGCTCGACCGCTGGGAGTTCGGCTGAAGCCCGTCTGCCGAAGCTCTTCCATGGCTACTGGTTACATTGGGCTGAGCGTCGGGCCGGGCTTCGGCAGGAGCGGGATTTATCCCCAACAGTAGCCCCCCCACTCCCGAGTTCAAAAATTAAAGGAAGCGAGTACCAAAACAGGCGACTATCGAAGTCTTCTTCCAGGCTCCGCATTTGTTGCAGCTGAAGCTCGGGGGAGGTCTCATCTCCAGCCAATATTGACGCTGAAGTTGAGGCTGAGGCTTGGGGGAGACCTCATCTCCAGTCGATGTTTGGAGTTGAAATGGAACTCGTTTCCAGCTAAAGTCGATGAAGCTGATGTTGAAGCCGAAGTAAATCTCGCCTCCTACGGTCGAGGTCGGATTTGAGCTCCTCGGGGGCGACATTGTCTTCATCAGCTGAAGTTGACTCGAGGGAGACCTCCTCTCTTGCAGCCGAGGTTGAAGTGCGTGCTCGGGGGAGATCTTATCTCCTGCGGCCGAGCTTCACTCGGGGGAGATCTTATCTCCTGCAGCCGAGGTGAGACCGCACGCTCGGAGAAGATTTTATCTCCTGCAGCCGAGCTTCCCTCGGGGGAGATCTTATCTCCTGCAGCCGAGGCTTGCCGTAGTCTTTAAGGCTCGATCTCGAGTCTTGCTCTCATCAGGACGAGGTTCCCCTTCTGTTCCTAATGGGCTGTGGGGGTGCATGGGGATCGTCGTCCTCGCCTCTTCCCCATCTCGTTTTAGGTGAACGAGGCCTTCGACCTTGCTCGCGTTAGGATGAGGTTCTCCTCCTGTTCCCAACGGGCTATGGGGGCACATGGGGACCGTCGTCCTTGCCTCTCCCCCCATCCCGTCCTTTGTGGACGGGGCCTTCGACTTTGCTCACGTTAGGACGAGGTTCTCCTCCTGTTCCCAACGGGCTGTGGGGGCACATGGGGACCGTCGTCCTCGCCTCTCCCCCCATCCCGTCCTTGGTGGATGGGGCCTTCGACTTTGCTCACGCTAGGACGAGGTTCTCCTCCTGTTCCCAACGGGCTGTGGGGGCACATGGGGACCGTCGTCCTCGCCTCTCCCCCCATCCCGTCCTTGGTGGACGGGGCCTTCGACTTTGCTCACGCTAGGATGAGGTTCTCCTCCTGTTCCTAGCCGGCTGTGGGGGCACATGAGGACCGTCGTCCTCGCCTCTCCCCCCATCCCGTCCTTTGTGGACGGGGCCTTCGACTTTGCTCACGCTAGGACGAGGTTCTCCTCCTGTTCCTAGCCGGCTGTGGGGGCACATGAGGACCGTCGTCCTCGCCTCTCCCCCCATCCCGTCCTTTGTGGATGGGGCCTTCGACTTTGCTCGCGCTAAGACGAGGTTCTCCTCCTATTTCTAACGCGGCTGACTGCTTCTTCCCTGTCATCGCATAGTTTTCGCATCCAGAAATGATTTTATTGAGAGGGGAGAGTTTTACCGAGGAGAAGCTGATCGTAGCGCATTTTCGTTCGTTCGAGGGTTGTCGGGGTGTTGTTCCTCGGAGTTCCCTCGGGCAGCAAAGTCCCATCCGGACGACCTCCTCTATCTCATGCCGGCCTTCTTAATTTGGAACATGCTTCTCTTGACTTTGTCGCTGGGGACGACAATCACCGATGTAGCTAGCTCCTAGCTCCTCCCCGGGGTGGCGTTGATGACGCCGCGAGGCGGCCGACCTTCTTGTCTTTTCCAGTTACGGCAGCGCCTATAGCCGATCTTCTCCTGCTTCAGACTCGGCGTCGGAGGAATTTATCCCGTCGTCCCTTTTTGACGAGCTCTTCCAATCTCGTCTTGGAGCTGAACGTATTCCTCAGTGTCGTGGCCGTGGTCGCGATGGTAGGGGCTTTACTTGCCTTCGATCGCGCGCACACGTTTGGGGAGGCCGTAGTCCTTCAGGTCTTTGGCGGCTGGCTCCTTAACTTCGCCGAGGAATTCGAGTTAGAGGAGCGGGTCGTAGCTGCGGAAATCCTTTTCGGGAGGAGGATTTCTTCGCGCCCTTCTGTCGGGGCTTCCTTTGCGGTGAGCTCGAGAAGTTCGGGCTTCGCTTGCGTGGAGCTTCATTCCGCTTTCCCGCGAAACTTTCCTTTCCGTGGGAGAACTTCATGCTTCTTTGTCCGGACTTCCCTGCTCGCAGAGAGGGGGTCGGCTTTGCTTGCCCGAACTTTATCGCACCTCCCGTGAATTCGTTGTGGCGACGTACTTGAGGGGGAGTTCGGCCTCGATCGCCCTTGGGGCGGTCTCGAGCGCGGCCGAACTTCACTTGGGTGATCTGCTGCGGAGTTCGGAGTCCCTGATGCCGAACTTCATTCCGCGGGGGGCTTCGTTCCGTCCTTGCGCGGTGCCGAACTTCATGTGATGGAGGGCTTGAAGCTGAGGAGTTCGGCTTTCCACTGAACTTCCGATTTCGCCTTGATGACGAGCTTTGGGGGGAGCTCGGCTTTTCTTCGAGCCGAACTTCATTCCTCTTTCCCGCGAGACTTGCCGTGGGAGAACTTCCCGCTGCTCTTGTTCGGACGAGTTCGGGCGAGCTCGAGGGGAGCTCGGCTTTTCTTGCCCGAACTTCGTTCCGCCTCCAGTGAACACTTTGTAGGTGGTTCCTTTGGGGGACATACTGGAGCGTGAGTTCGACCTCACTTGCACCGAACTTCGTTCCGCTTTCCTGCGAAAGCTTCCGTGGGAGGACTTCATACTTCTTTGTCGGAGCTTCCTCGATGACGGGCTCATGGGTGGGTTCGGCCTTCCTCGCGCCGAACTTCATTCCGCTTCGGCGGGGGAACTTCTGCTCTCCGTTTCTCTCTTCGGGGCGATTGGGCTCTTCCTTAAGGCTGATTCCTCGCGCCCTCATGGCGGGCTTGCTGGTGGAGTCGCTACCGGAGGCTGCTGTATAGCCTGCAACGCCTCCGTGAGGCCACGGATCTGTCGGACAAGCAGGCCGAACTGCTTCACATCCACCGCGGGTGCAGGTGGAACCTAGGCCGCCGGGGCTGAAGCAGGAACAGACGGGCCTGGACGGGATCGGATCGCGGAGGCCGCCGAGCGCCGTGCCGAAGCTCTCCAGGGGTGGCGTTTTCTCTTCGGAAGAGAAAAGGAAGATCTCCAAAGAGGGAAGAGAAGGGTCGCCGAGCACTCCTTTAAGAACAAGGGAACCTCGAAGGTTCAGGCCCTCCTCTAGCGCCAATCTGTTGGTGCAGAAACTGGTCGTCGCCGGAGGTCGCTGGAGTCGAGGCCGCCGAGGTCGCCGCCGGGGACCTGCAAAACAAAGTCCCGTCCGGAGCCGGTGGGGGGTGGCTCCGGCAGGACCCTCCGATGCTCAAGTCAGCTCTGGCCAACAGTAATGGAGTGCTCGGAATGAGTTCCGGAGCTTAGAGAAGAGGAGAAGAGCCTAGAGATCAGAGAGCTTAGCCTTAGTGTGTTGGGAGGGTCCTTTATATAGTGGAGCTTGATGGTGACAACTGCAGCCGCGTGCTGGCGGACCGCTCGAGGTTCGGCGGAGTCAGTCTCATGGGATGGTGCCGTGTGCAGCGGATTGAGGGTGACAGCCATCGCCGCCTGACAATGGGTCGGCGGATTGAGGGTGACAGCCATCGCCGCCTGATGGTGATGGTTGCAGAGCTTGCCAAATGAAGGGTTGAAGGCCTTCGTCGTGTGCCCATTTTGGAGGAGTTCGGGCTCCTGAAGAGGAAGATAGGAGGGAGTTCGGCACCCATAGGCGTCTGACTGGAGATATGCAGCTAAGGCTCGTCCGCTGAAGAGTTCGGCTGCTGAGAATCCGAAGCTCGGTCGTTTGGGGTTCGGCCGGCTGTTGGACTTCGGCTAAGGCTGGGACACTTGAGAGTTCGATAGGTGCTCGGTCGGCCGAAGTTCGATGAGGGCGACCGCTGAGGAGTTCGGCCGAGTAACGACTGCTGAGGAGTTCGGGCTCCTGAGTGACGACCGCTTGGGGATTCCGCTAAAGCCCGTCCGCTGAGGAGTTCGGCCGCTGAGAGGACTTCATTGAAGCTCGGCCGCTTGGAGTCGGTCCGAAGGAGTTCGGCCGCTTGGAGTCGGTCCGAAGGAGTTCGGCCGCTGAGAGGACTTCATTGAAGCTCGACCGCTTGGAGTCGATCCGAAGGAGTTCGACCGTGGGGAGTCTGAAGGAGTTCGGCCGTGGGGAGTCCGAAGGAGTTCGACCGCCCAGGAAGTTCGATCTCGATGCTGGGAGTCCGGGAGAAGCTCGGGAGCTGACCAGTTCGGCCTGCTGGAAGGAGCTCGGCCGCTGGGAGTTCGGCTGAAGCCCGTCTGCCGAAGCTCTTCCGCGGCTACTGGTTACATTGGGCTGAGCGTCGGGTCAGGCTTCGGCAGGAGCGGGATTTATCCCCAACAATGACCATTTTGAAAACTGCTTAAGTAAAATTTGAATCTCTAAAGTTAAAATGTATTTAAAACTAAATTCTTTCTTTACTCGAGGACAAGCAAAGCTTAAGTTAGGGGGTGTGATAAGCATCATAAATTCACCAATAAAAGTATTAATTTATTAGTTAATTTTTATTAATTTTTAAAAATTATTAATCAATTTATATATAATTTTTATGAAATTCATATTTTTATTAATTAAAAAATTAATTAAAAAATAATAAAAAGTTAAAAAATAAAATTTTATTATCAATGGAAAGAGCTCATTTTCTTGATCATAATAAAATAAATTTTGAGTAAAATAGAGCTAAAATAGAAAAGATATAAATTTTTAAAGAAATAAAATAAATAAAAATTAAATAAAAAAAGAAAATGGCTTAGTCGGCTCCGCAAGCCAAGCCACCAAGCCAAGCCAAGCCATCAAAGCCGACTCAGCCATTCAAGCCATCAGTCGGTCCATGATCCAGACGTAGACCGTCAGCTGCAACCGATGAATCATAGAGAGACACGTGGTAGACCTGGACCCTTAAAGGTTCTATAGAAATTTATCGTGGCTCAAAGGGCAATCTGGTCTTTTCACTCAGCGATAAGAGTGCTGATTGGCTGTAGTGTGTGGTGCAGTCTATCCACACGGTCTATAGAAATAGTAATTGCATGATCGAAAGGCTGTGGTTGATTACGGTCAAGATCGAATGACGGTGGTTATTTCCGAGTTTGATTCAAATTCTATCAGCGATCAGGCGCGATCCAACGGTCAGAACCAAGTGATGAAGATCCAATGGTCCAGAATGCTCTCGGTGGTGATCAGGACTCTCGACGTATGATTTGTACCCAAATTTCCTCCATCAACGTGCGATCGGATGGCCAAAATTTAATCCAACCTGATCTGGGCCGATACTCATCTGATTTTGATGATTTTTGGATCGTTGGATTCCTATTGAATGGCTAGATTTCACCAGAATTACTAAAGTCATACCAAGGCTATTTTGATTTAAATTTTATTCAAATATTTTTATATTTTGATGATTACAAAGGCTATTAGTCCCACATTGCCTTCAGAAATAAATATCCAACCCTCCTAGCTCTATAAAAAGGATCCCAGGCCTCTAGAAATCAACATCTCAGATCAAGGTGAAGCTTTGGTACAAGATGAAGCCAAGTTATGGGTTAATGGCTGCTTCAAAGCAATTGGTGCTGAGAAGAAAAGTGGGGCTTCTACACCATCTTTCCACCAATGCCGATCCAAGATCAAAGATCAGCCTATTTTATTTTTTTTTTATTTTATGTATTTAAATTATGAACTTTTAATGCAATATTTATTTTTATGCTCTTTAATTTCATGCTTTTTATTTTTATTGTAATTTAATTTCTGCACTTTAAATTATTGCTTTGCAAGTGGATGCTAAGATCTAACTAGTAGATCTTAGTACCAAGAATAAATTCTTGCACCTTTTAATTTTTATTTTTAATCTTCTAACTTCACTTTTGATTCCAAAACTCAAATCATTTTCTTTTTTTTTTTAAAAATCAAAGATTTCAAATCTAAAATACTACCCTCCCTATAGATTCGATCCGACTCACTACTATCTATGTATTTTCAATGATTTTAAGAAGTCGGATTAAACTGATAAACATGGTGTCTTAACGACAATATCGCATTCCTATCAAGTTTTGGCGACATTACCGGGGAAGGCATAGACATTATATTTTTGATCTTTTTGATTTTTTTAAAAATAAATCATAAATATAATTTTTATTTTCTTATAAATATTACTTGCTAATTTTTTATTATTTTGCAGAAAAAAGAGATTAAAGAGCAAAAAGAACCAAGAATTTTGCTTGGTGAGATCAATCCTAACCCTAATCCATTTATTTATTTATTTATTTATTTATTTATTTTATTTTTAAATTAATTTAAAAAAACATCCAATTAAATCTAATTAAAAGTCTCATTATAAAATTAGAAATCCTAACTATTTAGAGCATGCATCATATTAGTTTTATTTTTATTTTTATTTTTATTTTATTTTATTTTATTTTTGGTGATTGCTGGAGGCAAGGTAAGTCTTTCAGAATTCAATTAGTTGCATGCATCTAGTTTAAATTGCATAAAATCCTTTGATTGAAAATTTTTTTGTGCATATTCATATTAAACCAAATTAAGGGCACAACCCAATTAAACAAAATAAGGTGGAGATTTAATCACCCTTCCTTAGCCCACAAACAACTAACCAACATTTTGCATTGACCTAAGTCTTTAAATTAAAATCAATTAGACATCAACCCTAGGAACTTCGAGCTCAATAGGACAAGGAACCTCCTAAGAGTTGAACTAGGTTAGGGTTAGTTAATTTGATTGGTATCTAAAAAAAGGTTCAGGGACGACTGGGCCCGAAGAAAGGTGGTTTCTAATTGGTTTCGTTCGCTTACCTGGCCAAGCACAATTGGTGTCTAAGGCAAGCAACGGGGTGACTCCCACTAACCTTACACTTACCTGGCTAGTTGATTGACTAATCCTACACTTGGAGGGCTTGAAGGTAATCTTGACAGTTAGGAGCTATCTAGATCTAGGATAAACCCTAGTCAGAATTGAATGACCAACTTGATTGCTAACCAACATCAAATCTAATTAAACTTAATTCTTCTCTCTCTTCTTAGTTCTAGAACTCCTTAGGACCTCTTCTTTAGAACTTTTCTTTCTTTCTTCTTCTTTCTTTCTATAAAAATAAAATAAAATAAAATAAAAATTAAATTTGACTAACTAAGAAAATATTAAAAATAATAATTAAATTAAATTAATAAATAAAATAATTAATTTTTAATATAATAAAATAATAAAAATTTTTAAAAAAAATTAAAATTTTTTTTATACCATATGTTATGGTTGCACTAATACATGCACGATAGGAAATCGCTTTTTCTAATTTAGTTAAATTTAATTGAATGGTTGATTCACATTAAACCTAATAATCAAATGGCTAATATGAACCTAATAGTCCAAAAATTAGATAAAGTTGACCTTCTTGCTCAGAAATTAGATTAACTCTTAATCGTAGGTCAACAATCTCCTGTATAATTTAGATCATCTTCTAATTATCAGGAGACTTATTCAATTTGTGCTAGCCCAACTCATCATGTGAGTGAATGTCCTATGACTGCATAGTTTCCACATTTTATCCAAGAATAAGTTCAAGCTGCTCAAGGATACTCCAAATTAATTAATGATCCATTTTCAAATTTATATAATCTAGATTGAAGTAACTTTAATTTTTCTTGGACATCTCAACAGACTCAAGCTCAGACTCAAATTTTACTTGTATAAAATTATCAAAATAGATCCCAATACCAAAATTATGCCTATAATAATGGTCAGCCTAGTCAGTTTATCCAACCATCATATTATAATCAGCCCTCATACCCACCTCCTCAACAGACCAATCTAGTCGATGATAAATTCAATCAACTTCAACAATTAATTCTAACTCAACAACAATCTAATCGTCAGGCTAGAAGCTCAAATAGGATAATTAGTTGAGTCTAACATGAGGAGAGAACTAGATCAACTACCGAACCTACCAATTTCAAACAACCCACCTAATGTCCACCAACCACCTGGATTAAATTATCAATCTAATGTTTCATCTAAGAATCCCCAATTTGAGAATGCCAAAGTAATTCCTGAACTTAAAAGCTATAGGATTCTTATGGACCCATACCAAGATCAGGTGAGAGAGGCTAGTACTGATGCTAGCCAAAATAAAAATTTAGAGGAACAGGTTAGTACTGAGACTAACCACATAGAAGAACCAAAGCCAGGAATTAGTACTGATGCTAGTTCCAGTTTAAATGAGATAGAAATAGGGAAAAAGAGAATAGATGATTTACCGAGACTTATAAACCTAATGTCCTATTCCTTTCAACCCTAGAAGCTGGTTCTTCTTACAAAAATCAAGAGGCATGTAATGAAATGTCAATGGAGTTGTTTAAGCAAGACCATAATAATTTACCTCCAAAATTAAAACCATCTTTAGTCACCATTCCAGCACCCATTGAATCAAACTTAACTCCTAATACAAAAACTCCATTCATGAGCATTTTAGAAGAACAAATAGGAGAAATTCTTAATAAACATGGGTCTGAGAATGAGATCATAAATTATATTCCTAAAATTAATAGTGAATATATCAATAATAGGATTATAAATTAATTTTTTGAGATTGATAATCCAAAACCATTGAAATTTGTCAATCCAATATTCGACACAGGATAGTGAGCTGCATTGTGTCTGGCTGAAGATGGTAAACTTAGCACTTATTGGGAGGTAACCCAATATTTAATTTTTATCTAATTTATTTTTTTAGTTTATTTTCTTTTTAGGATAGTTTGAATAAGTTGGAGGGAGAGCCCAAATTTTCAAAGGCATGTGCTGGACCGAAAATATAGTCAGGTGTATTCTTTCATATTCTTTATTACACCCTTTATTTTCCTTCTCCATTGAGGACAATGTCGATTAAGTTGGGGGAAGAAAAATAAAAATTTTAAAATCTTAAGTTCTCGAAAAAGTTAGTATTTAGTATTTAGACACCTGATTATGCTTAAGAATCAAATTAAACTAAGCATTTTTGAAAGAAAATTAATACACAGATTAGAGAATCTGTGAGATATTGAGGAATCAAGTTTTAAGAAAATTCAATAAAGAGTTAAGTCTACAACATAAAAAGTTTTTCCATGAAGCATTTCTAATTATTTCTACTAGCATCAAAGAAAAGTCTACTTTTTATAGGCTTGTGTAGGGTAACTATACGTTTCTTTATATAAAAATTTATTTTAATAAAATAGTTTCTAAGTACTTCTTACTAAGTAACCGGGCCTCTTTGCCTAAGCAAGCATTGAGTTTCACGTCAAAAGGTGGAAAGGGCAAAGAAGCTCATTGTAAAGCTAGTCTTAACTCGTAGCCTATTTGATTCGAACTAGTAAGCCCGAGGGATATTCTATACCTAGTGCCCTAAAGCCAACTAGATTGGGAGTCATTGGCCCAAGGCTCACTACATGGATCAAGTAGAAAGCTTAAGGGATTAAGACACTCAATAGTGGTACAACGTTAAAAAAAAGAAAAAAATAAATAAAAAATATTGGTTTTCCATCGAGTAATCGGGTTTCGTTGCCTAAGTAAACAATGATATTCGCATCAAAAAGTGGGCAATGTGAAAATAAAAATCAATAAATGAAGGGCGGAAGTAGCAATACACTTGCCTATATGAAAGTTTAGACAAATCAAAGATAAAGGTGGAATAATTTAGAAAAAATTCTAAAAAATTTAATATTCTTTACATAATTTTTCTATTGATAAGTATTAATATCCTAATGATAGATCTCATTTAAGCTCTATTGAATATCAATGGCCATTTTGAAAATTTTTTAGGTAAAATTCGAAACTCTAAAGTTAAAAGATATTTAAAACTAAATTCTTTCTTTACTCAAGGATGACCAAAGCTTAAGTTAGAGGGTGTGATAAGCATCATAAATTCATCAATAAAAGTATTAATTTATTAATTAATTTATATTAATTTTTAAGAATTATTAATCAATTTATATATAATTTTTAAGAAATTTATATTTTTATTAATTAAAAAATTAATTAAAAAATAATAAAAATTAAAAAATAAAATTTTATTATCAATGAAAAGAGCTTATTTTTTTGATCATAATGAAATAAATTTTGAGTAAAATAGAGCTAAAATGGAAGAGATACAAATTTTTAAAGAAATAGAATAAATAAAAATTAAATAAAAAAAGAAAATGGCTCAGTCGGCTCTGCAATCCAAGCCACCAAGTCAAGCAAAGCCATCAAAGCTGACTCAGCCATTAAAGCCATCAGTCGGTCCATGATCCAGGCGTAGATCGCCAGCCGCAATCGATGAATCTTAGAGCGACACATGGCGGACCTGGACCCTTAAAGGGTCTACAAAAATTTATCATGGCTCATAGGGCAATCTGGTCTTTTCACTCAAGGACAAGAGCACTGATTCACTGTGGTGTGTGGTGCAATTGGTTCATGCGGTCCATAGGAACAATAATTGCGCGATCGGATGGCTGCGATTAATTGCGGTCAAGATCGGATGATGGTGGTTATTTTTGGGTTTGATTCAAATTCGATCAGTGATCTAGTGCGATCCAACGGCCAGAACCAACTGATGAAGATCCAACAATCCAGAACGCTCCCAATGGTGATCAGGACTCCCGACGCATGATTTACGGCCAGATTTCCTCCAACGTGCGATCGGATGGCCAGAATTTAATCCAATTTGATTTGAGCTTGAGTCTGTTGGGATGTCCAAGAAAAATTAAAGTTACTCCAATCTAGATTATATGAATTTAAAAATGGATCATTAATTAATTTAGAGTATCCTTGAGTAGCTTGAACTTATTCTTGGATAAAATATGGAAACTGTGCAGTCATAGGACATTCACTCATATGATGAGTTGGGCTAGCATAGATTGAATAAGTCTCCTAATAATTAGAAGATGATGTGAATTGTATGGGAGATTGTTGATCTAGGATTAGGAGTTGATCTAATTTCTGAGCAAGAAGGTCAACTTTATCTAATTTTTGGATTATTAGGTTCATATTAGCCATTTGATTATTAGGTTTAATGTGAATCAACCATTCAATTAAATTCAACTAAATCAGAAAAAGTAATTTCCTACCGTGCATGTATTAGTGCAACCCTAATGTGTGGTTTAAAAAAAAAAAATTAAATTTTTTTGTTAATTTTTTTTATTATTTTATTATATTAAAAATTAATTATTTTATTTTTTAATTTAATTTAATTATTATTTTTAATATTTTCTTAGTTAGTTAAATTTAATTTTTATTTTATTTTATTTTATTTTTATAGAAAGAAAGAAGAAGAAAGAAAGAAAAGTTCTAAAGAAGAGGTCCTAAGGAGTTCTAGAACTAAGAAAAGAGAGAAGAATTAAGTTTAATTAGATTTGATGTTGGTTAACAATCAAGTTGGTCATTCAATTCTGACTAGGGGTTATCCTAGATCTAGACAGCTCCTAAATGCCAAGGTCACCTTCAAGCCCTCCAAGTGTAGGATTAGCCAATCAACTAGCTAGGTAAGTATAAGGTCGGTGGGAGTCCCCCCATTGCTTGCCTTAGACACTAATTGTGCTTGGCTAGGAAAACAAATGGAATCAATTAGAAACCACCTTCCTTCGGGCCCAGTCATTCCTGAACCACTTTCCTAGACACCAGTCAAATTGACTAACCCTAACCTGGTTCAACTCTTAGGGTTTTTTATCCTATTGAGCTTGAGTTCCTAGGGTTGATGTCTAATTGATTTTAATTTAAAGGCTTAGGTCAATGCAGGATGTTGGTTAGTTGTTTTTGGGCTAAGGAAGGGTGATCAACTCCCCATCTTATCTTGTTTAATTGGGTTGTGCTCTTAATTTGGTTTAATATGAATATGCACAAAAAAATTTTCAATCAAAGGGTTTTATGCAATTTAAACTAGACGCATGCAGCTAATTGAGTTCTGAAAGGCTTACCTTGCCTCCAGCAATCACCAAAAAAATAAAATAAAATAAAAATTAAAATTAAAATAAAACTAATATGATGCATGCTCTAAATAGTTAGGATTTCTAATCTTATCATGAGGCTTTTAATTAGGTTTAAATGGATATTTTTTAAAACTAATTTAAAAATAAAATAGGTAAATAAATAAATAAAAAGAAAAGAGGATTAGGGTTAGGATTGATCTAGCTAGGTATGTGTAAGGTTGGTGGGAGTCCCCCCGTTATGAAATGTGCAATGTGGAGGGTTGATTTCTGAAGGCCTGGGATCCTTTTTATAGAGCTGGGAGGGTTGGATATTTATTTCTGAAGGCAATGTGGGACTAATAGCCTTTGTAATCGTTAAAATATAAACAAATCTAAATATAATTTAAATCAAAATTGCTCTGATACAACTTTGGTAATTTTGGTGAAATCTAACCATTCAATAGGAATCCAACGGTCCAAAAATCATCAAAATTAGATGAGTATCGGCCCAGATCAGGTTGGATTAAATTCTTATCGTCCGATCGTGCGTTGATGGAGGAAATCTAGCCGCAAATCATGCATCGAGAGTTCTGATCACCATCGAGAGTGTTCTATACCGTTCGATCTTCATCACTTGGTTATGGCCGTTGGATCATGCCAGATCGTTGATAGAATTTGAATCAAATCCAAAAATAACCACCACCGTCCGATCTTGACCGCAATCAACCGTAGCCATCTGATCGTATAATTACTATTCCCATGGACCGTGTGGACCAGCTGCACCACACACCACAGCCAATCATCGCTCTTGTCGCTGAGTGAAAAGACCAGATTGCCCTATGAGCCGCGATAAATTTCTGTAGACCCTTTAAGGGTCCAGGTCCGCCACGTATTGCTCTATGATTCGTCGGTTGCAGCTGATGGTCTACGCCTGGATCATGGATCAACTGATGGCTTCAATGGTTGAGTCGGCTTTGATGGCTTGGCTTGGCTTGGTGGCTTGGCTTGCGGAGCCGGCTGAGCCATTTTCTTTTTTTATTTAATTTTTATTTTTTTTATTTTTTTAAAAATTTTTATCTTTTCCATTTTAGCTCCATTTTACTCAAAATTTATTTCATTATGATCAAAAAAATGAGCTCTTTCCATTGATAATAAAATTTTATTTTTTAATTTTTATTATCTTTTAATTAATTTTTTAACTAATAAAATATGAATTTCTCAAAAATTATATATAAATTGATTAATAATTCTTAAAAATTAATATAAATTAATTAATAAATTAATACTTTTATTGGTGAATTTATGATGCTTATCACCAGCCCTTGGACCCATCGCTACCATGCCAAGCACGGTCCTGTTTGATGTGGCCGTCCCTCTTGCTCCTATTCGGCAAGAGAGAGCTATGGAGAAGAAGAAGAAGAGGGCCGTCAGTAACAAGGTTGGGTGGAAGGCTAAGAGCTCCAAAGGAGGGGACCTTGGCCAAGAACAGGGTTCTTTGGACGATCGAGAGGTCATCCAGTCACTAATGGAGGAGAGCGTCCTTCCCCACATCGTTGAAAGGATGCGCCAGAAGGACAATGTTGAGAGGTTTGACAAATCATTTGCTGCCTTTTTGGAGGTAAGTGGTTCCTTCTGATTTTGACTTCATGCCCATTAAGCTTTGGAACTAGGATCTTTTATGATTCTAATTTATTATGTGTTTTGCAGCTAGGACACTACCTTTTTGCCCACTCTAAAGTAGCAAGCCAAAATCGGGCCGAAGCTTCTAGAGACCTAGAAGAAGCTCGCATAGAAGTCGAGAAGGCCTGGGCTAAGGCCAACATTCTAAAGGTCACCTCGGAGACCCATTCGTCTGATGTCAAATGCCTTCAGAATGAACTAAGAGAGGAGCATGGCGAGATGGCAAAGTTGAGGGCTGAGCTAGCACTGGAAAAGGAGGAGAAAAGGAAGGCGCAAGAGGTTAGCGCTGCCATGAAAAGGGCTGCGCAGAACTTCAAGTCCTCCAAGGATATGGAGGATATCAAAATAGACATTGCCCAGGAAGCCTTCTTGGAAGGGTTCCAGATAAGCATGGAGCGAGTCATTGAGAATTTTCCGAACAACGATCTAGATCTCCTCCTACAAGAGCCAGATGATAGAGCCGGCCCTTCACGCACTGATGTCGAGGTCATTCTTGAATCCGTAGGTGCAGCGTCCAAGCCTGCCCAAGGGCCAGAGCCAGTCGAGAATGTCCCAACCTCTCCAGTGGGTAAGCCACCCAAGGTCTAAACTTTTGACATCTGTGTACCCCCTTTTTTTTTGGTGTACCAAACATATTTCAAGTAATGAGAGCAAATCCTTCTTTTCCTTTACACTTTACGTTGTATGGGATTTAGAACATCTCTGTCGATCAGGACCATGACCTCCTTTCTTTGGTTGATGCTAACCCTTACCTCAGGGGGTTTCATTCAAGTCTTTGATAAAGGGTTTGAAGAAGGATGTCTCCGAATTGAGAAAAAGATTGAAGAGAGTTGAGGCCGAACTTCAGGTCTCTTGAAAAAATGCTATGGAGGTGACTAAGGAAGTCACTCGCCATCAATGTTTACACATGAAGGATGTGGCGAGCTTCAACATTCGGAAAGAAAATTTTAAGAAGGAGCTCGCCGAACTTTGGAAGAGCACAAGCGATAAGTCTTGGACACTCATAGCGAAGATCGGCTCTCTAGAAGTTGATCTCAAGAAGGCGAAAGAGAAGATTTATCTCTTGGAAGGGAGTTCACCATGGTCCACTGACGAAGCTCAGCATGACTAGAGCTGATTGAAGAAGTTCTCCCAACTTCAGAAGTAGCTATAGGATGCTAAAGATCGACACAATAATTATCAGGCGACCTGGGCAGGGAAGATGTCCAGGCTTGAAGGCGAGCTAAAGGCTGCTAGGGATGAGGCGACCTATTTTCGAAAGAAGTTTCATAGCATTCAGTAGGCTATATCAAGCGGTGAACCTAGGGAGCTCATCTTTCTGAGGAGGACTGTCGGCGAACTCTCAGAGGCTGTTGGGGTGGAGAAAATCAAAGTTCAATAATTGAAGCTCCAATTGACCTAAGAGCGTCAAGCCATCAAGGATGCTGAAGCTAAATCTAAGGTTTTGAGGAAGCAACGGCGAGAGCTCGAGGCCAAATTTGAATACTCCAACAGGATGTGCATCGATAGTCTATACAAAAAGAAGGAGCTAGAGGAGGAAATTTTCAAACTAAAGGAAGCTTTGGTGATGGCTGGAGTCGATAGCCCAAAGTTTGAAGAGCTCGGATCTCCTTAGGACTTAATCTCTTTTTTTTCATGTAATTGGTTTCACCAATCTTTATCTTGTCTATAATGTGTTTGCTTTTTCACACAGTCAGCATTTGCCGACCTCTATTTTGCTTATAGTGTGCCCATTGTAATTGATCTTATTAACTTTTACTTGTAACGAACTTAACTTCATAATAAAATAATACCTTTTTCATTGTCATCTCTTGTGGATTCGATTCTAGATGCCTCATTTTTCTTTCATTTCTAATGAGATGCTTGTCATGGATGTCGGGTCAGGGGTTCATTTCATGGATTAGGATGGGATTTTTTCTTTGATGATTGGCATGGTCGTAGGGGAATGTGCTCATCAATCGTTAGTAGGACCTTGGCCTTTCCCTCATTTTAAATCAGCGTGGCCTTGACCTTCCACCCCTTGTATGATCGTAGAGGTTTGTCGGATCTATCGACGGGTTTTCGTCTTGGCTTTGCTCATGATAGGATGAGATTCTCCTCCTATTTCTAATGAGCTATAGGGGCACATTAGGGTCATCATTAGGGCCTCTTTCCTCATCTCATCTTGATTCAATGAGGCCTTCGATCTTGCTCATGTTAGGATGAGATTCTCCTCCTATTCCTAACGGACTGTAGGGGCACATTAGGACTATTGGTAGGGCCTCATCCCTCATCTTGTCTTAGTTCAGTGAGGCCTTCAACCTTTTTCATGTTAGAATGAGGTTCTCCTCTTATTCCTAATAGGCTGCAAGGGCACATTAGGGCTGTTGATAGGGTCTCTTCCCTCATCTCATCTTAGTTCAATGAGGCTTTCGACCTTGCTCATGTTAGGATGAGGTTCTCCTATTGTTCCTAATGGACTATAGGGGCACATTAGGATCATTAGTAGGGCCTCTCCCTCATCTCGTCTTAGTTCAATGAGGCCTTCGACCTTGCTCATGTTAGGATGAGGTTCTCCTCCTGTTCTTAATGGACTGTAGGGGCACATTAGAGTCATTGGTAGGGCCTCTTCCCTCATCTCATCTTAGTTCAACGAGGCCTTCGACCTTGCTCACATTATGACGAGGTTCTCCTCCTATTCCTAATGGACTATAGGGGCACATTAGGGCCATTGGTAGGCCCTCTCCTCTCATCTCATCTTAGTTCAATGAGGTCTTCGACCTTGCTCACGTTAGGATGAGGTTCTCCTTCTGTTCCTATTGGACAAGTTTTGGTTGTTTCAGAGTTGTCATTACACAATCTTTATGCCAAGAAGTAATGATATTAAAATAGAAAGAATTTTATTGAAGAAAAATTACTAGTAGTACATTCTTATATTTTTCAAATTTTAAGGCTGTGGAAGTGTCGCCCCTCCAAGCTACTTCAAGCGATAAGTTTTGGGCCGGATGACCTTCTCCACTCTATACAGACCTTCCCAATTTGTGAAAGTCATATACAACCCAAAGGACGTGGTAGAGTTCATCCATCCAAGTCCCCCATGCTCTTTCAAGCCTTGCCTTGATGTCCTATAGTAAAATTCTATTGGTCACCTCTGCTTCACCATTTGCTTGTGGATGGGCCACTGACGTGAAGTGATGAAAGATGTTTAGATCTTCGTAGAACTCAGCGAATCTCGTCCCAGCAAACTATCACCAATTATCTATTATGAGAGTTTAGGGCAGACCAAACCGATAGATGATTGACTTTTAGATGAAGTTCTAAACCTTGCCCTCAGTAATTTTTGCTAGTGGTTTGGCTTCGACCCGTTTGGTGAAGTAGTCGATCACAACTAGGAGGAACTTTCGTTGTCCAGATGCCATTAGAAAAGGGCCAAGTATATCCATCTTCAATTGCACAAATGGTCAAGGTGCGCTTAGTGGAGTAAGCTCGGAGGCCGACTATCTTTGTATATTTGCATTTCTTTGACAGCGGTCAAATTTTTTAACATACTCTATAGAGTCGTGGTACAAGGTCGGCCAATAGTACCTTTACTGAAGTAGTCTTTGTGATAGGGATCTGGCTCGTATATGACTTTCACAAATTTTCTCGTGCACTTTCCATAATACGAAGTCGACCTCTGAAGGTCGAAGACATCTCAAAAGCGATAGCGAATATGACATTTTATATAGCTTACCCTCATACAAAATGTACCAAAAGGCTTGATTTTTGAGTTTTCGAGCTTCTTTCGGATCATGAGGAAGAACTCCCTCATTGAGATAGGCAACTAATAAGTCAATCCAGCTTGGCTCGTGCTCCATCTGCATAACAAGCTGTGATTTTTCTGAGCTTGGGCATTTTAGAGTTTCAAAAAATACTTCTTTAGATAGTTCGACTAGGGCTAAAGTAGCCAATTTAGAGAGAAGGTCGGCTCTTATATTTTCTGCCCTCAAAATCTATTGAATGCCAAAATTGTTGAAGGCCGGAGTTAAATTCTTTACTTTCTCAAGGTATTTCATCATACTTTCCTCCTATGCTTCATAGTTGCCACTAACTTGGTTAACCACTAATTGGAAATCACTGTAGACTTGAAGCCGATCTACTTTTAAGTCACTTGGTATTTTTAACCCGACGATCAATGCTTCATATTTGGCCTCATTATTATTTGTAGGAAATTTAAAGCGTAGCGCAAATTCGACGATGACTCACTCTGGGTTGACTATGACCAACCCCGTGCCTGCTCCAGTTGCGTTGGACAAACCATCCATGTATAGGGCCCAAAGACCTTTGAAAATATTGGCACTCTCTTCGAAAAGGCTTGATTGCAACCATGGGATGTCGGTCTCCTTCTATTCAAGCTCGGCTTCACCTGAAATGGTACATCCTACTATAAAATTTGCCAATATCTGAGTTTTGATTGATGGCCGGGGTTGATAATTGATGTCAAACTCTATGAGCTTGATTGTCTATTTTGTGATACTTTCGGAAGCATCCATTCGATGAAGGACTGCTTTTATTGGTTGATCCATGAAGACCATTATGGTGTGCCGCTGAAAGTAAGGTCGGAGTCTCATAGTAGACTAGTCGCTGCATTTTTGCTTCTTCCTTGGTCAGGATTGCTGCCAAGGCTATCGGAGAGACTGCCAGGTATAAGAACAATTC
Organism: Cocos nucifera; assembly: GCA_006176705.1. Taxonomy (NCBI): domain Eukaryota; kingdom Viridiplantae; phylum Streptophyta; class Magnoliopsida; order Arecales; family Arecaceae; genus Cocos; species Cocos nucifera. Next base: position 2,340 of record QRFJ01006043.1, on the reverse strand, counting down.
TTCTCTAGGTTCAGGCTTTGCCAGTAGTGGGGGTGAGCTGAGGTTGTTTTAGAGCTCCTTAAATACTCGTTGGCACTCCGTTGTCCAGCAGAAGTTTTTTAGTTGCTTGAGAACTTGGAAGAAGGGCGTACATCGCTCGATCGATCTCGAGATGAAGCGATTTAGGGATGCCACTTTTTCAGTCAGGTGCTGAACTTTTTTGATTATTTTTGGAGCAATCATCCTCTGAATAGCTTGGATTTTCTTTGGATTTGCTTCAATCCTGCATCTTGAGACCATAAATCCTAGAAACTTTTCTGAGGTCATACTAAAGGCACACTTGGTCAAGTTCAGCTTCATTTTGTACCTCTTAAGTGCATTAAAGGTCTCTTCAAGATTGGTGATGTGGTTTATTGAAGCTCAACTTTTGATGAGCATGTCATCCATATACACCTCCATGTTGTGGCCAATTTGCTCCTTGAAGATCTTGTTAACCAGGAGCTGGTACATTGCCCCTGCATTTTTGAGTTCAAAAGACATAACCCTTTAATAATAAACACCACGATCAGTAACAAAAGTGATTTTCTTCTCGTCCTTCGATGCCATCCATATTTAGTTATAGCCAAACAAGGCATCCATGAAGGTGAGGAGCTCGCGGCCCAAGGTTGCATCTATCAGTTGATCAATCCTGGGTAGACGGTAGCTATCTTTTGGGTAGGCTTTATTCAGCTTTTTAAAGTCTATACACATCCTCCACTTGTCGTTTGCCTTTTTGACGAGAACCATGTTTGAGACCCAGCTCGGATAGTTAACTTTTTAGATGAATCCAGCTTTAAGAAGCTTGCCTACTTCTCCTGCAATTACTTTCTGCCTCTCCGAGATGTGGTTGTGCATCTTCTCATTTACTGGTCGATACCTAGGATCAATGGCCAGCTGATGTTCCATGACCTCGGCATCAATTTCTGACATATTCGTTGGGTGCCAGGCAAAGACGTTCGTGTTCTTCTTGAGGAAGGTGATGAGTCCCTCCTAAATCTCATACCCAAGTTAGTGTCGATCTACATAGTGTACTCCGCACTCCCATCATTTAAGGGCATAGATATGAGGTCCTCCACAGGCTCGCCCACTCCTCGGTAAGGTCGTCATGGACATCCAGCCCATCAACAGGACAAAGGTTGGGCTGGATATTTTTCTATAGGGCAATGGAGTAACAACGTCTTACGAATGCCTAGTATTTTCTGATCTCTCCAATTCCGCAGTTCGTTGGAGACTTCACCTTTAGATAATAAGTTAAGACCACTGCTCGGAGCGCATTCAAATCAGATCAGTCGAGAATAGCATTGTAGGCAGATGGAGCCTTTACGACTAGAAAATTAATCTGTGCCTTAACCAGCTTCAAACATTATTCGGCAATCACAGTCAATGTTATTATGCCCTCAACTGTCATGGCATCGTTAGTGAATCCTATCAATAGAAAGTTCATAGGTCTCAAGTGGTTATTAAGTAAGGACATTTTTGAGAAAGCATCATAAAATAAAATTTCAGTAGAGCTTCCATTATCTACCAAAATAAGGGGCACATCATAGTCGGCAATGTTTAAAAAGATTACAACCATGTCATTATGCGAAAACTAGACTCCTTGAGCATCCTCGTCGGTGAAAGCAATGGGCTCTTCAGTTCTCCACCTCTTCTCGGGCATAGCTAACCTGCCAGCCTTCCCTCATCGAAGTCTTCTAGAGATGGTGTTGATGATGCCAAGGGATGGCCAATCTACCTACTGCTCCTTCCTTTATGATTTTGGTTGCGATAATGCCGTTGGCTGATCTTTCCATCCTTAAAATCGATGCTATAGGAATCAATCGAGTCTGCCTTGCCTGATGAGCTCCTCGATCTCATCTTGGAGCTAAATACATTCTTCAGTATTGTAACCATGGTCATGATGATAGAGGCAGAACTTATTTGGGTTGCATCTGCCAGGATGGGAGCACATCCTTTTTGGCCTGGGTAGCTACTCCTTAATCTCCATCAGCACTTGCATTTTTGGAGCATTGAGGGAGGCATAATTATGAAACCTTTGAAGGGGGGAACCCCACCGCACCCTTCTATTAGGGATTCTCTACTTTCGAGCATGGGAGGAGTTTCGGGCTTGCTTGTGCTCAGAAAAAGTTTGGGAGCATGGTCGAGCTTCACTCGACTTGCCTTCCTTAATGGGCCTGCTTGGCTCATCGATTTGTCGCTCTCCAATGGCTTCAATGCCCAAGGCATCTTCCACTTGAGCATATCTTTCAGCCCGAGCTAGCATATCAGCAAAATTCATGAGGTACTTTCTCTCCAAGAAAGAATAGCAAATTATTTCTTCTA
>QRFJ01006042.1:0-59563 GCA_006176705.1 Cocos nucifera | reverse complement strand
GTGATCCAGTTAGTTCATTCTATAATGAGATATGTCATGATCTCATCATCGACATCATCGAAACTTCTTTCGATGGATCAGAACTCTTCTTATTCAGACAACTAGAATGATCAATCATCTAAATCATTCTAATTGCTTCCAAAATCCACCAGTGACACCAAGCAGTATATGGTGGCAATCCATCAGAACTGAAAATGAACCTCTTGGTGTAGCTTACTTGTGTGATTAAGTTCTTCCATCTTGAGCCCCGATTAGATTAGGGTTAAGGTGAACTCGTCAAACCCTAATTTCTATCAATATGATTTAATCATTTGATTTCAAGTTCGAAATGAAAAGCTTAATAGAAACTCTTTCTATTATTTCACTCTCTGCCATGGCCATGGGCTTATGGACTTGATTCTCATGATCATCATTAGGACTGCTCCTCATCCACCGAGGTAGATAGATTCCATCTTGGTGCAATCCAATTCCTATAATGAACATGCTATAGCCAACATACACCTCAGGATTTCAAATGGCTAGGAGACCAAGTCATGGTGTAGTCAAACTATAATACCCTCAAGGTGAACTGTCGATGTACCTCAAGTCAAAGAACCAGACACACCACTATAGCTTCATGTCAGTCGTCGATGAGAAGGTAGATTTCCTTATGAGTACTCGAGGTGGTCACGCTCAGTGCCCTCGTTCTCTAACGAGTACCTATACTCTCATTTCGGTATCTCTAAATCATAGACTTAAGACTCATCTACTATAAAGAAGCGATTGTACACTAACCTTTCGGATTAATCACCATCCTCATGATGATCCTATGGTCAGGAGCATTTTATGAGTTAATAATGAAAATTCTTGTCTTAAATTTTTAATTTTTGAAAATAAGAATTATCATTACCATTAACTAAAGGGATGTATCATAGACACTAGATACACATATGTGATAGAAAATAATCTATTTTATTATTTATAGTCAAAATTATAATTTTGCCCCTAGAAGTGTATTATAAGTGTCAGCCAATTCTGACTTCTAGGGCACATATTTAACAGGAATCATGTCTCCATCCTCAACCTCCTGCTATCCTCAAGATCCTGCATGGAAGTGCACAGATGAGCACTAGAACCAGAGTCAAGCACCCAACTGGATGCAGAAGAAATCGTAAGGTTAGACTCAATAACGAGCATACCTCCAGAAGGACCTTCCTTCTTGTTCTTCAGGGTGGCCAGGTAAGTAGGGCAGTTCCGCTTCCAATGGCCGTCGCTGTTGCAATGGAAAATACTTTCCTTTGCCATCGGCCTTTTTCTTCGGTTCTGCCTTCTTCTTCTTTGTTCCTTCCACCTTTTGCTTTTTCACAGACTTCTTTTTTTTTCCATAAGACTTTCTTTTGGAAGAAGTCCATTCCATAGCAAGAACTGAGCCTTTAGAACCTTTCATAGAAAGCTCAGCGGTAACCAGCATATTCATTAATTCGGCCAAGGAATTTTGAAGTTTATGCATGTGGTAATTCATGATGAATTGCCCATATGCATCAGTCAAGGATTGTAGAATAATATCATTCTGCAGGTCCAAGTCCAACTTCACACCGAGCTTCTCAAGCTCTTCCATGTCCTTGATCATTCATCAGACAGTGATCTTGGACTGACTGCCCATCATGCATCTTAGCCTTAAAAAGTCATTTCGTGACTTGATATTTGGCTGCGCGACTCTGTTCACCAAACATCTCCTGCAGGTGAGCCAACATTTGGTGAGCAGTCCCGATATCTTCATGTTGGCATGCTGGAGCTCATCAGACATCGAGCCCAACATGTAATATCTGGCCTTATTATCTTCGTCTATCCATTTTTCCAGAGACGCTCTCTGTTCAATGGATGGATGGGCTGGTAAGGTGGGAGGGTCCTGGTCCAAGTACATGGGTTAACTTCTCGGAACCCAAAACTATTTTGTAGTTTCTGAGCCAATCTTTATAATTGGATCCAGTCAGTCTATGTGTGTCCAGGATACGTGCCAATGGGATTGGACGCAGACATTTTTCTATAGAGAGTCAAAGATTCTAGTTAGATATTGTAATTATGACTTGACCAATTTATTTAGGAATTTTATTTTTAAACAAATTAGCTTCCACTATTTTCTTGGATCCCTACACTCCCTCTGTAGAGATGCAAAAATCTCCACGATTAATGATTTCTAGTGGGTGGTGCGGTCTCACCAACTGACTCATCACCTCACCTAACAGTTATTGGTGATGGGTTAGCCAATGAGTGAACAACTCTTGTTCAATGATTCTCTAATCATGGTGCACCCAAACTTGGTCTCTAATTCATGAATCTCACCGTATCCGAAATATTGATCCACTCCTTAGTTAAGTCAGACCCACCATTTGCATAGACTGGGTTCCTAATTGAGTCTCTCACCGTATCCAGAAATATTGAGCCCAACTCATCCTCCAGCCCATAGCATCCAATGCCTAATAGACATGGTTGCATCTTTTCCGGTGCAACTGAGCCACTGTATCCAGTCGAGAACAATCAACCCTGGAAAGGGCCCGCACATCTACAATGGTGGAAGACCTCAGACTTAATCTTTTCTTAGGGAGAATTGATTCAGGTCTCATTAAACTAGACTTGGCTTAGTCATAACAATTATGACTAACCTAGTGGCATGGGTTAGCTCGGATTATTGACCACCTCAGATCAGAACTGTGTCAACAGATATGGCCAGGTAAGTGAGATCGGTGGAAGGAATATGCCATTAACTCGTACAAGAACGCATTCAGGTCGAGTAGCTTCCAATTAAAAATCAGTCGGTCGTATGTGCCAAACTTACCTTAGACACCAAATTATTGAGTCAGAACCAATTGGGTTAGCCTACAATCCAGACTCTAACCTCTGAGCCTAATTAGGTCTTGCTTGATCGTGACTCGATCTTGACCCAGACTTAATCCTATTAGGCTGGTCAATTTAAGCATTGTTGATCCCATCTAACCAACTCTTGATTCGGTTTGATCAACCGCTTAGACCTAATTGAGCTACCCAAGCCCGAACCCAGTATTATGAATATGTCTTAGATCTGAAATTCTCAATTTTAGACCTAATTAATATTCCATAAACTTAATTCTTAATTAAGTAGGGTTCATAAACAAAATATGCACAATAAATCCTAGGGTTTTAGGATCTAGGGTTTTGCAGAAAGTAAGTTTTGGATTTCTGATTAAGGACGAACACGCAGCACCCCTACACATCATAAGAACACCCCATCGAATGGAAAGAGAGGGCCTTTAAACCCTTCTTCATTCTTATGACCGGACGGCCAAGAGGAATGCCTTAATCAGGAACATGCAATACTACAAAATAGTTTTAGATCTATATCATATATCTCATATACAAATTAGATCTAATCATGGCATATTTTGCATACATCTCATGTATCGAATCATGCATATTTTTAGATCTAAATTATCTCATAATAATCTAAAAAATTAGATTTAAATTGATCTAATCAAAATAAATTCTAATCTAGATAATTATGTAGAACTATTCTACAACTAGTCTAGACATGCATCAATCATATCTCATATGATATTTAAAATTAAATAATTTTTATTTACTATTTTTTAGATGTTATTATAACCATTATAATATCAAAAAATAATAAATAAATAGATCTAAAATATGATTTAATCAAATTAAATTGAAAACATGCAAGACTATTCTATAGAACTATTCTGTTTTAGAACTAGTCATGCATATTTTCTAATCTTAGATCCAAATCATTTAATTTTAATTTTTTTTAATTAAAATAAATTTAAAATTAATCTAAACACTTTTAGAACTTGGCTCTGATACCATTTGAAGGAGAAATCCTGATTTTCTGGACCAGGTTCGTTCAGATCTGATCAGATCAAGAGATATATTTCAAAAAAAAAAAATTTTGATCTAGATCAAATCTAAGATATTTCAGATCTGATTATTATTATTTTAAAAATTAAAATAAAATTAGATAAATTAAATCAGATTTAATTTACCTTGATATGGGTAATCCTATTACCCTATTGATGATCCTGTATGCAGCGGAAGGTTCTGGATCTAGCCACGCAAGTGCCTGGCCTCTACCGGTATCCACTCGGACTGAATCTAGAGATCCTCTTCTTCTCTATCACGTCTCCAAAAATTAGATTTGAATCTAATCTAGAGGATCTTCAAAACATCTTTTAAAGATCAGCAGTCATCCTTTGCAGCAGCGCAGCCTTCTAGCTTTCACTCACCTTTCTCTTGTCTGGATCGCACCAACCAAGGTCCAAAACTTCTTTTGGATGTGGAGAGGAGAGGGAGAAGGTGGGTTTGGCATGAAGGAAGAGGGGAGAGGCAGCCTTGGGGTGTGGGGTTTTAGTTTTTTCAAATTTTCAATCACAATCTGAGTTGGGCGCAGGGCCTTATTTATAGACTGTCTGTGATCCAACTTCTCTTCTTCCCAACCAATCACAACTCTTTATGAAATCAGATCTAAATCTGATTGGTAGGAATAGAGTCCCCTGGATTTCTCCTTAGAGGATGCCTAAGACCAGTCAAAGTTGGTTCTTAGGAGAACTCTAATTGGAATCCAAAAAGGAGATGGAGTCCCTATCCAATAGGGACTCCTAGGCGCCTCCAACTTGGGCACACGCCAAGGGTGGCATGCGCCCTCCTCCTTGTCAGGTTCTGGCAGGAGGACAGGCCCCCACCAGCTCTCCAATAGGTGTGTGACATGTGGACAAAAGTCAAAGTGTCAATGGTCAACATTTGACCAGTCAAAGGTAGACTTTTGACCAAAGTCAAAGAACAAGAAATGGCAGGTGACCAAAAATGGCAGGTAATGTCTTACAAAATAAGACAACCTTTTCTGACTTGGACAACCTCCAGTCAGACCATATGAAGGCCTCTGATTGAGCACAAACTCCTTTGGCTCAGATAGGACAACTTATTTATGATAGCAAAAGAAGAACGTTAGGTTCAATCGAGTGCTAGCATGATTTTCCTTGAACCTAATTGAATCTCATTCAGATCAATTGAACTAGATCAGTTCAATTGATGATCACCAGATTCAAACCCTTATTTGTGTGACCCAGTTAGGTTCAGTTCTGTATGGTAATGGGATATGTCATGATCTCTATCATCGACATCATCGAAACTCCTTTCGATGGATCAGAACTCTTCTGATTCGAACAGCTAGAATGATCGATCATCTAAATCATTCTAATTGCTCCCAAAATCCACCAGTGACACCTAGCAGTATATGGTGGCAACCCATCAGAGCTGAAAATGCGAACCTCTTGGTGTAGCTTACTTGTGTGATTAAGTTCTTCTATCTTGAGCCCCGATCAGATTAGGGTTAAGGTGAACTCGTCAAACCCTAGTTTCTATCATATGATGTAATCATTCGATTCAAGTCCAATGTGAAAATCTAAATAGAAACTCTTTCTATTATTTCACTCTGCCATGGCCATGGGCTTCTGGACTTGATTCTCATGATTATCATAGGGCTGCTCCTCTACCACCGAGGTAGATAGATTCCATCTTGATGCAATCCAGTTCCTACAATGAACATGCTATAGCCAACATACACCTCAGGGTTCCATATGGCTAGGAGACCGAGTAATGGTGTAGTCAAACTATAACACCCTCAAGGTGAACTACCGATGCACCTCAGGTCAAAGAACCAGACACACTACTGCAGCATCGAGTCAGTCATTGACGAGAAGGTAGACTCCCTAATGACTACTCGAGGTGGTCACGCTCAGTGCCCTCGTTCTCTAACGAGTATCTGTACTCTCGCTCCGGTGTCTCCACACCATAGACTCAAGACTCATCTACTAAGGAGAAGCAATTGTACACCATCCTTCCGGATCAATCACCATCCTCGTGATGATCCTATGGTCGGGAGCATTTTATGAGTTAATAATGATTATTCATGTCTTAAATTTTCAACTCTTGAAAATATGAATTATCATTATCATTAACTCAAAGGATGTATCACAGATACTAAATACACATATGTGATAGAAAATAATCCATTTTATTGATTTTAGTCAAAATTATAATTTTACCCCTAGAAGTGTATTACAAGTGTCAGCCAATTCTGGCTTCTAGGGCACATATATCTAACAGTGTATTATAAGCGTTAGCCAATCTAGCTTCTAGGGCACATATCTAACAAACTTTCACTTGACCTAAAGCCAATTGACTACAAATCTAAGTTTCATCTTCTTAAGGTGGGCTTTGATCTTCTACTAGCTCAAAGGCTTTGTCGGCAGGTTAGCTGCATTATCTGTAGTATCGATTCTTTTGACCTCGACGTATCCCTTCTCAAGATAATCATGGATGAGGTGATATCACCGCTCGATATGCTAGATTTCTAATGAGACCTTGACTCTTTAGCTAGGGCTATGGCACCATTATTGTCGTAGTACAGAGGGACGACATCTGATGGCATCATTCCTAGCTCAGCGGCAAACTTCTTGTACCAAAATGCCTCCTTTGCAACCTCCGATGTAACGATGTACTCTGCTTTCATGGTGGAATCTGCTATCACAATCTGCTTGAAACTCTTTCAACTGACTGTACCACCATTGCACATAAATAGACTTCTAGATGTCGACATTCGATTATCTATATCGAACATAAAATCTGAGTCTATATACCCTTGGACCTGGAGTTCTCCATTATCAAAGACTAGAAACATACCCTTAATCCTTCTTAGGTACTTAAGAATACATTTTACAGAAGTCTAGTGCTCTTTGTCTGAATTTGATTAATACCTGCTCGTGACACTCACAGCATGGGCAATATTAGGTCGTGTACACAGCATGGCATACATGGGGCTCCCTATTGCTGAAGCATAAGGGATCTTGCTCCTACGTTCAATCTTCTCAGGTTTATTGGAAGATATCTTTCTAGAGAGATAAATGCCATGTCTAAAGGATACCAATCCCCTCTTGAAGTTTTCCATGCTAAACCTTTTTAGCACCTCTTCTATATACATCTTATGTGAGAGACCCAGCATCCTATTCGGTCTATCTCTATAGATCTTAATTCATAGAATAAAGGATGTCTCTCCTAGATCTTTCATAAAGAACTCCTTGGACAACCACATTTTGACTATAGTCAACATGAGAATATCATTTCCAATTATAAGGATGTCATCCACGTACAGTATAAGAAAGACAATAGTGCTCCCACTGATCTTTTTGAAAATACAAGACTCCTTCTCATTCTTGATGAATCCAAATGATTTGATTACATCACTAAAATAAGCATTCCAGCTCCGAGATGCTTGCTTAAGTTCATATATGGACCTTTGCAGCTTGCATACCTTGTGATTATTATCACCAGATGTGAAACCTAGCAGCTATTCCATATATATATCTTCCTTATGATATCCATTTAAGAATGCCATTTTCACATCCATCTACCATATTTCATAATCGAAATAGGCTAGAACAGCAAGTAATATGCAGAAGGATTTAAGTATGGCTGCTGGCGAAAAAGTATTCTGATAGTCAATCCCTTCATGCTGACTATATTCTTTTGCTATGAGCCTTGCTTTGAATGTCTCTACATTTCCATTGGCACCTATCTTTCTCTTGAAGATCCATTTACACCCAATAGGTACTATACCTTCAGGTGGATCTATCAAGTTCCAAATTTGGTTAGAACGCATTGAGTCAATTTCTGACCTCATCGCCTCTAACCATTTCTTGGAGCCGATATCTGATATTGCCTCATCATAAGTTTTACGATCATTGCTATGAACCCCATTTTCCATGAGGAACATTTTTTCTACATCCTCTGAAATAGTACCTAAGTACCTTTCAGGAGGATGGAAAATTCTACTTGATCTACGAGATGGAGGAGGTAGTATCTGGGTTGGCTCAATCTGATTTGGTTCCATAGGTTCCTTAGCTCGTTTCTCATTGGAGACTTTCTTCTAGAGTCTAATCTACCTTCTGATGCCACCATCTTGAATAAACTATTTTTTAAGAAAGATGGCATGTCGACTCATATTCTCATTATGATCTTTCGAAAGATAGAAATAATATCCTAATCATTCCTTAGAATATCCAATAAATCAAGCTCTAAAGGACCTAGACTCTAATTTATCCGTCTGTTGTCTCTTGACATGGGCTGGACAATCCCAAATTTTGAGATGACTCAGACTTGGTTTCTTATCATGCCATATCTCATATGGTGTGGTAGGAACGGTTTTAGATGAAATCTTATTCAGTAGATACATAGCGGTCAATAGACTATGTTCCTAAAGAAACTCAGAAAGATTCGTGAAACTCATCATGGATTGGACCATATCTAATAAGATTCGATTTCTCCGTTCTAAAATCCCATTGTGTTGATGCATTCCAGGTGGAGTCCATTGAGAGACTATGCCATTATCCTTAAGATAGTCTAGAAATTCTTGACTAAGGTAGTCACCTCCTCGATCTGATCGAAGAACCTTAATGGATTTTTCTATTTATTTTTCTACTTCAAGTCTAAATTTTTTGAACTTTTCAAAAGCTTCAAACTTATGTCGCATCAAATACATATACCCATACTAAGATAAATTATCGATAAAGATGATGAAGTAGATGTAATTGCCACTAGCTGGCACATCAAATGGGTCACATACATTAGTATGTACCGGGGCAAGCAGGTCTGTGGCCCTTTTCCCATGTCCTACAAAAGGAAGCTTGGTCATTTTCCTATGAAGGCATGATTCACAAATCAGATATGACTCAAAAGTCAATGGACTCAATAGCCTAGATTTCTCTAATTTGTTAATCCAGTTTTCAGCTATATGACCTAACCTAAGGTGCCAAAGATACCTATCATTTAGACTATCCCTAGGTAGCTTTGATTCTATAGCATTCACGTTTTGCTCGATATTGAAAATAGAAACATCAATATGTAACTGATAGAGACCATTTATAAGGAAAGCACTTGCAATTTTATTTTTTTCATAAAGAATATTATATTGATCCTTAAGAAAACTAATTACGTAGCCTTCCTGTGCTAAACATGAAATAGAAATCAAATTTCTACTTGCTGCAGGCATATTAAAACAGTCCCTAAGAACTAAATCTAATTCTGATGTAATCATAGAGCGTAGGTTTTCATGGCCACAGCAGCAACTCTTGTTCCATTCCCGACATGTAGTATCATCTCACCATCCCTCAGCCTCTTACTATCTTCAAGATCCTACATAGAAGTGTACAAGTGAGCACTAGAACTAGAGTCAAGTATCCAACTAGATACAAAAGAAATCGTAAGATTAGATTCTATAACGAGCATACCTCCAGAAGAACCTGCCTCTTTCTTATTCTTTAGGCTGGCCAAGTAAAGAGGATAGTTTTACTTTCAATGGCCGTTAGTGTTGCAATAAAAATATTTTTTTTGTCAGTAGCCTTCTTCTTCGGCTCTGCCTTCTTCTTCTTCCCACCATCCACCTTTTGCTTCTTCACGAACTTCTTCTTCTTTCTAAAAGACTTTCTCTTGAAAGAAGTCCACTCCATAGCAAGTACTAAGCCTTTTGAACTTTTTATAGCAAGTTCAGTAGTAACCAGCATATTCATGAGCTCAGCCATGGTATTTTGATGTTTATGCATATGGTAGTTCATGATGAACTACCCATACGCATCAGTCAAGGACTATAGAATTATGTCAGTTTGTAGATCTTGATCTAACTTGACACCGAGCTTCTCAAGCTCTTCTTAGTCCTTGATCATCATCAGACATGATCTTGGACCGACTGTCCATCATATATTTGAGCCTTAAATAGTCTTTTAGTGACTTGATATTTGGCTACATGACTCTGTTCACCAAATAACTCTTGCAAGTGAGCCAACATTTGATGGCTAGTCTTAATATCTTTATGTTAGCGCTGGAGCTCATTAGACATTGAGCCCAACATGTAGTATCTGGCTTTGTTATCTTCATCCATCCACTTCTGAAGAGACGCTCTCTGATCAGCGGATGGATAGGCTGGTAAGGTGGGAGGATCCTATTCCAACACATGAGTCAACTTCTCAAAAGCTAAAATAATTTTAAAGTTTTGAAGCCAGTCCTTATAGTTGGATTCGGTCAGTCTATGGGTGTCCAAGATACGTGCTAGTGGGTTGGATGCAGACATCTTTCTATAGAGAGTCAAAGTTTCTAGTTAAATTTTATAATTAGACTTAACCAATTTATTTAAAAGTTTTATTTTTAAATAAATTAGGCTTCCACTATTTACTCGAATCCCTACACTTTCTTGGCAGAGATGCAAAAATCTCTATAATTATTGATTTTTAGTGGGTGGTGCGGTCCCACCAACTGATTCACCATCTCACCAAACAGTTATTGATGATGGGTCAACCAATGAGAAGACAACTCTTGTCCAATGATTATCTAATCATGGTGCACCTAAACCTGATCTCTATTTCATGAATCTCACCATATCTAAAATATTGATCCACTCCTTAGTTAAGTCAAACCCATCATTTGCACAAATTGGATTTCTGATTGGATCCCTTACCATATCCTAAATATTAAGCCCAACCCATCCTCTAATCCGTAGCATCCAATGCCTAATAGACATGGTTGCATCTTTCAGATGTAACTGAACTACTGTATCCAGCAGAGAATAATTAACCTTGAAAAAGGCCCATACATCCAAAATGATGGAAGATCTTAGACTTAATATTTTCTTAGGAAGATTTAATTTAGGTCTTTTTAAACTTGACTTGGCTTAGTCATAACAATTATGACTAACCTAGTGGCATGGGTTTGCTCGAATTGTTAGCCACCTTGAATCAGAACCGGATCGACACAAATGACCAGGTATGTGAGACTGGTGGAAGGGATATGCCATTAACTCTATAAGAATACATTCAGATTGAGTAGCTCCCAATTAAAAACTAGTCGATCGTATCTGCCAGACTTATCTTAGATACCAAATTATCGAATCAGAATTAATTAGGTTAGCCTACAATCCAAGCTCGAACCATAGAGCCAAATTAGGTCTTGACTTGGTCAAGTCACACCTCAATATGATTCGATCTTGATCCAGACTTAATCCTATTAGACTAGTCAAATCTAAGCTTTCTTTGATCCCACCTAACCAACTCTTGATCCAATTTGATCAACCGCTAGACCTAATTGAGCTACCCAAGCCCAAACCAAATTTTATGAATATGTCTTAAATCTAAAAATTCATAAGTTTTAGACCTAATTAATTTTATAATATTAATTTTTAATTAAGTTTTGGGTTCATGAACAAAACATGTAATAAAAATTCTAGGATTTCAGAATCTAGGATTTTGCAGAAAAATAAGTTCTGATTTTTTATTAAGGACGAACATGTGGTACCCCTACACATCATAAGAACACCCCATCGAATGGAAGGAGAGGACTTCTAAACCCTACTTTATTCTTATGACTGAACGGGCATGGAAAATGCCTTAATCAGAAATATAATTTTTTACTATAAAACTAGTTAGTTCTAAATCATATATCGCATATACAATAAATCATCTAACTAATACATGTTTTGCATACATCTTATGCATACTTTCAGATCTAAAATATCTCATATTAAATCTAAAAAATAAAATTTTAAATTTGATCATGGCAAATATAAAATTATTCTAGACATCTTGTAGAACTATTCTACGACTAGTCTAAGCATGCATCTTTCATATCTCATATGAATAAATCAAAAATTAAAAATTTATTTTTTATTTTTAGATCTAATTATAATAATTATAGCATCAAAAAAATAAAAATTAAATAGATCTAAAATTATATTTAATTAAATTAAATACATGATCATATTAGACTACATACAGAACTATTCTATACCTAGTCTAGTCATTCATCTCATACATATTAGATCTAAATGATTTAATTTTTTAATTTTAGATCTAATGACATCTGATGTGACATCTAAAATCTTTTAATATTAGATCATAATCAAAAATAAAATTAACTATAAGATAGATCTAAAGAACTACTAACGTAGCTCTGATACTAATTGAAGGAAAAACCCTATTTTCCGGCATAGGATCATTTAGATCTGATTAGATCTGAAGAAATATTTCAAAAAAAAAATTTATCAAATCATAATAAGATCTAAGACATCTTAAATCTAATCTTTTAAGATCTAATATTAAGATCAAAAATAAAATTAAATCTAATTTAATTTCATACCTTATATTTGGATAATCAAATTATCCTATGATGATTCTGATCTGTCCTGAGGTTCTAGAAGGAGTCACGCAAGCGTCTGACCTCTATCAGTATCCACTCGGGCAAGATCTGAAGGTCTTCTTTTTTTGAATCTACTCTTCAAAAATTAGATCTAAATCTGATCTTGAAGTTTTTCAAAACTCTTTTGAAGAGGCAGCAGTCATCTCTTTCAGCAGTGCTGTCTTCTTCCTGATCTAGGTGCCTTTCTTCCTCGGATCGCACTTGAACCTATGCCTAACTCCTTAGGCATGGAGAGGAGAGAGAGAGGATCAGAAGATGCATGAGATATATATGGGCAGCCTTGCAGCATAGAGAATGAGAGAAGCACCCAAACCCCAGGCATAGATAGGGTTTAAATAGATCCTGCTACGCCATGCAGTGCCACATCATCCCAACCAATCAGAGGCCTTCATTCAATCAGATCTAAATCTAATTGATGGAATGATGTTATCTGATCCAATTAGATGAGAGCCCCTTAGAAATCCGCAAAGGTGGCGCCTAAACTAGATAAACCCAATCTATTTGGCGCCTAGGTGTTTAAACCTATCAAAACACCTTGGAGTCCCATCTGTATTGGACTCCATCTCTTATCCACATGGGGCGTATGCCTAGGATGGCATGCACCCTCTCTCATGCATCATTTAGCAGGGGGACAAGAGTCATAGATGCTTTCCTATAGGCGTATGACACGTGGCCCCATGTCTAGGTGTCCAAGGTCAACAGTTGACCTATGTCCAAAAATAGGAATTAGTAGGTGATAGAAATTAGCAAGTGTTGTCTTAAATCCATCTAACAAATTAAGACAACCCTTATTTAATCTGGCTAAGCTCCAGTCAGACTAAGACAAGGTTCCTAAGTGAGGCCAAATAAATTTGGCTCAGTCAAGACGAACCTAAGTGATTATAAAAAGAAGAATGTTAGGCTCAATCGTATGCTAGTATGATTTTCTTGAACCTAATCGAATCTAATCCAAATCAATTGAACTTGGTTAGTCTAATTGATGACATCCAAATCCAAACCCTTATTTGTGTGATCTAATTAGGTTCAGTTCCATATGGTAATGAGACATGTTGCGATCTCTATTATCGACATCATCAAAATACTTTTCGATGGATCAGAACTTTTCTGATTTATACAATTAGAATGATCGATCATCTAAATTATTTTAATTGCTCCTAAAATCCATCAGTGATACCTAGTAGTATATGGTGGCAATCCATCAAAATTGAAAGTGAACCTCTCGGAGCAGCTACCTGTGTGATTGGGTTCTTCTATCTTGAGCTCCGACTGAATTAGGGTTAAGGTGAACTCGTCAAACCCAATATCAGTCATATGAATTAATCATTTGATTTGAGTCCTATGTAAAATCCTAATAGAAACTCTTTCTATCATATTCACACTACCATGGCCATGGGCTTATGGACTCAATCTCATAATTATCATAGGGCTACTCATCTATCGAGGTAGATAGATCTCCTATTGGTGCAATCCAATTCCTACAATGAACATGCTATGGCCAACATACACCTCAGGATTCCAAATGGCTAGGAGATCGAGTTATGGTATAGTCAAATTATAACACCCTTAAGATAAACTATCGGTGCACCTCAGGTCAAAGAACCAAACACACCACTATAGCATCGAGTCAATCATCGATGAGAAGGTAGACTTCCTTATGACTACTCAAGGTGGTCACGCTCAGTATCCTCATTCTCTAATGAGTACCTGTACTCTCACTCTGGTGTCTGCACACCATAGACTCAAGATATATCTATCTTAAGAAAGCAATCGTATACCAACCTTCTGGATTGATCACCATCTTCGTGATGATACTTCAGTCGGGAGCAGTTTATGAGTTAATTATAAAAATTTATGTCTTAAATTTTCAACTCTTAAAAAAATGAACTGTTATTATCATTAACTCAAAGGTTGTATCATAAACACTTTAAATACAGACTATAATAGAAAATAATCTTTTTATTAATTTATAATCAAAATTATAAAATTATCCTTGGAAGTGTATTACAAGTGTTAGCCAATTTAGCTTCTAAGGCACACATCTAACACTTGATTGCACCTAGTAGCCTTCCGTCACTGAATTAGAAATTCATGTAGTCTGGTACCTAAGTACAGTGAGTTGCTTGTAAGCCACCATGGTGATCTCAGGTCTAAGGGACACTTATATCCATATCCTTCGCGAGCAACTTTTGACAGCAGAGAGCTATATAGTTGGATAATGTTCAATGAAATATACCCCAACACTTTACCTGCATGCCATAACAGTATCTCCATACTTCTTAGCTAAGAGGACAATCAATACTTATGGCATACAATGACCTACACTCGATATATTGTCATCCTATGTAATAGCATGTCATTTGATCGCGAACTAATTTAAGGAGTAAATGATAAATTCTGCTTTGTCGAATCTAAATAGTCCTAAGAACTTCATCACAGAAGAGTTCATTACAGAAAGATACGAAAGTGATGAAATGCCAAAAAATAATTTTATTTTTAATTCAAGTTCATTTTACATTGAGCTCAACTATCTACAATCTAGATGATTTACTTTAGGATACAGTGTCCATACACTGTTGACCTTCTGAACTTTATTTTGGACTTCATGGCTTCTAGCCACTTATCAAAGTCAGACCTCTACATGGTATCCATATAGCTAATCGAATCCTCATCATTCTCATCGAGTTTGACAGGATCACCATCCCAGACCAAGAAATCATAGTATCTATCCGGTTGATGCAGTACTCTGTCGAATCTCCTTGGTGCCACTTCAATAAGCTCTGGATTTGATTTTATCAAATTCAGTTCTACAGGTTTACTAGAATGTGTCAGTTCTTCCACCTGTCAAACTTCATTAAGTTCAATATTAGAGGCAGTTGTTTCTTAACTAAGGAACTTTTTTTTCAAAAAGACTGCTCTATTGCTGACGAACAACTTTTATTCTTCAGCAAGATAGAAGTAATAATCCTTAGTTTCCTTGGGGTACCCTATGAACAAGCATTTATTGAACCTAGGTTCAAGCTTTTCTGACTGCAAACATTTAACATAAGTCGGACATCCTGAAACCCAAAAGTGAGAGAGTATCGACTTACGCCCAGTCCATATCTCATATGGAGTCTTTGCAACAGACTTGCTTAGAATATTATTCAAAATAAAGTAGGTAGTCTCTAATGCATAACCCCAAAATGAAATTGGCAAACTTATAAACCCTATCATGGACCAAACCATATCCAATGGGGTTCGATTTCTTTTTTCAAATACACCATTATGCTGTGGTATTTCAGGAGGGGTCCATTGTAAGAGAATCTCATTCTTTTCTAGATATGTCAGAAACTCATTGGAAAGGTATTCACCTTCTTGGTCAAATCAAAGAGTTTTAATACTCTTTTCAAGTTATTTTTCTACCTCATTTTGATATCGTTTAAACATTTCAAATGAATCAAATTTATTCTTCACAAGATAGATGCACCCATACCTAGATAGGTCCTCAGTAAATGTAATGAAGTAGTAATACCCACCTCTAGCATATGTGTTCATAGGCCCACATACATCTATATGTACTAGACCCAGAAGCTCAGTGGCCCATTCATCTTTTTCAGTAAAAGGTGATTTGGTCATCTTTCCAAGAAGACAGGACTCATAGATAGTCAATGATTCATAAGTATTGATGCCAAGGATATTTTTCTTGACTAACCTATTGATCCTAGTCTTGTTTATATGACCGAGCCTACAGTGTCAAAGATAGGCATCGATGACATGATCTAGTTTAGGGTATTTATTAGACGTGTACATTACACTAATAGGCTATGACAACACATATATGCTATTTCTTAATTATTCTTATATTACTGTAACATCATTCATAATGATATTACAATAATTTTTTTATTGATAAATAATAACCATCTTAGGCTAAAAGTCCAATAGATATTATGTTCATCATAAAAGATGGATAATAGTGATAGTCACTTAAAATGATACTATTATTTTTGAAAAATAGTTCAAGAGTTTCTAATGCTTGGACTGGAACTTGAGATTCATCCCCAATATTAAGAAATCTATCACCATTCTCAAATTTTCTACCTATTTAAAGTCCATGCAACGAATTGCATATGTGAATTGGACTCTCGGTATCTAACACCCAGGTAGATATATCGCATATGAAGAAATTATAAGGTGTTATCATATAACAGCCTTGACCAGTAACTACTTCCTAATTTTTTCTGTTCAGCCTATTCAGGTCAAGAGGATAATTTCTCTTTGGATCTGCCTTATTAGGATCAGTACTAGACTTCTTGTTCTTAGGTCCTAAACACTTGCCACTATCCAATAGTGAATGGAGCAAAATTACACTAGCCATTCTAATTATCTAAAAGAAAAATATGAAATCTTATTAGTACTTAAATTAATTAATTCTAAAGACTTAGACTTTAGTCTAAAGGTTCTTCCACTATTTTTAATGAATTGATAGCCTCTACCTCCAATTTGAGCAATTATACTAACTCTTTAGTAGATACTAGAATCCACATAGACTACATACGGGCTTGAGGAAGGCTCTGGCTAACTCGTGTGCATCTATAGATAGGTTCACAACCAATTGGTTCCCCAGTAATTTTTAATAATTTAGTTTTTACCCCAAAAACTAAATCAATAGGCTAGGGCCTCCATTGAAAAGGTCTGGTTAGATCCATCCATTAACATGATTGAGTTTGATGCATCAAACAAATGATGACTAGGCCCGAGGAAAGCTCTGGCTAAGCTGATAATCATTAAGAGAGTGTGACCTAATCATCATATGATGGATAGTAATTTTAATATCAAGAAGAACACTAGGTGTAAGGCACCTCCAATGTCCACCCAGAAGATTGGACTCATTACTATTCACCTTAATGGAAGGTTATGACTCAGTTATCCCTATAACTTAGTCATTTTAAGGGCCTAATAATTTAGAAAATTTAGGTTACTTGTGATTTAATTATAGAAAGAATATGGATCAATTTCTCCCACTGAGTTTACTAAGTCATACCATCCCACTGACTCCAATAAGTTAATAGGTTAGTGAAGGATGCAATGCAAGATTTGCAATGCTACTTTCAAAAAAAAATTAAAAATAGCAAAGATACAGTGGAAGAAGTAATTAATCTAATTAATTATCTACTGATCATATCAAAATATTAAATCTTATAATAAGAATCTAAACATAATATGCATGCATTAATATAGATCTGAAAATAAAACTATGCAGCAAACTATTTACTACATTTATATGTTCAGAATATAATATCTTTTCGTGGATAGCTAATCACTACAATCTAAATCTACTAGATAATGCTCTAGTATCGCATCATAGCCGCACATATATCCAGCCTCTATGATTGGTCCACATGGAGCTCCTGATCCCGATCAACCCTATCAGAGTGCTAGCTCCTCAACGGGGCCTTCGATGGCTGATCATGATCGATCCAATCAATTATCTACTTTTTGAATTTTTTAGATGCTTTAGAAAATTAGAACTCATTCTTCGGAGGATGATGAGATGATGTACAAAGTTTGGTGGTGATCTAATGCTCACAACACTCAATCTCTCCACCCGAACCTAGATTCCCAAATCTTGGGTTTCACTCAGCCCAAAAACCCTGACGAATTAAAAACCCTCTCTCGCCCTCTCTATGTGGAGTTTTTTCATGAATTAAGTTTTCATGGAAAGATGACTTTAAAATCTATAAAGCTTATTTAGATTATATCTAAAACTTGAGTATCCTTAGAGATGAAAATTAAAAGAGAATAGAGGCATGAAGGAAAAATAAAGTACTATAGGACCCTACTCACCTTCACTCCAAGATTTTTTTTGCCCAAAACCAATGCCCAATCACTATAAAAATTATACCACAGAGTGTTAATCCCTCTAAATTCATTCACAAAAATCTTAATAATTTATTGCATGAAAAATAAGTAGAAATGCCTTGTGGAGTAGATAGGTTAAGATTGGTTGAACTAGTTTCAACCAACTTCTAGTATTTGAATTCAAATGCAAGCCTATCCAATTCTGATGCCCATACCACCTATTTCACACATAGAAGGACTTTCCTTCTACGTGCATGCTTATTTTTTAGAAAAAAATGGTGACCAAAAAGAGAAAAGGGTGTAGAGATAAGGATAAGACGGAGAGAGAGGTTTCAACCAAACCAACCTCTATGAATTCAAAATTCAAAAAAAAGTTTGAACTGTTCCAACACTTGACTAGGTCAAAGAGAGAAAGAAAGGGGGTAGAAATTCCTTCTTTTCATGAGAGAAACTTATATAAAAAAATAAAGGTGGGCATGGGCAAGGAAGAAAAGTCAAACATGACGTAGTGCAAGGGGAGGTTTGAATTCAAATAGGTTTGAATTTGTCCAAGTTGGTTTTAACAAAACCAAATTAATTCAAAACCAACTAGATCAGATTAAATCCAACCAAATTAGGTATAACCCAATCTATTTAATTTCTAATCAAATTAAAAATTAATTTGATATAGCTCCAGATCAAATTAGGATCAAATCTCCCACAACGATTAGGTCAAATCATGACCTAATCGGGTCAAACACAATCGAATCCAATTCGATCAAACTTGATCAAATCCTCATTGTTCAATCAAATTAAGTTAATCAATAATTAAATTGCTAATTAATTTTTAATAAACATAAAGTCTCAATTGGATGGGAGTTTGGGCAACAGAGTTCCATCACTATGAAACTCTCAAAGAGTTTCAATCCAGTGGGACTCTTGAACCCAGTGTCCCAAATAAATGAAACTCATGATCATAGAATCTCAGACTAGTGAAACTCTTGATCAGAGAATCCTAGATGAGTGAGACTCAATGTCCTAGTCCATTAGGACTATAGATCAGCCATCACATCAGGTAGTAACTCCTATTGTATGTGACCCCATAGGTTCGAATCCTAAGCCGGTAGTATAGAAACTGATTTTATGTACCAATTAATGTAACCATCTAGCAATGGTATCCAACATCCAAATAGGTCAAATTTATCACAATGCAACATCGACGAACCTGTGGAATATGGTTACCATATAATTCATCCCTATGATTGAAGGAAATAGATCTAGGGTTCCCAAGTAGATCTTGAAACTTTTTCAAGATCTTACAGCGAAAGACTTAAATAGATCTAAAATTTATTTAAATAACCATATAAACACCTAGATCTCAGATATATTACATGATTAAGATATGATATTAAATCAAAAATTAAAATCAAATAAGAAAGAAAAAGGTTAACCAAATCAAGCTAGATCTACACTACATCAAATGCAGGTATGAAGTTTATAGGTCAGATCTATTACCTGAGCAAGTTTAGATATTCTAACTTATTGATCTAGGCTTGAGGATGAAGTCATAAGCCACACATGCATCCAGCTTCTAGGAGTCGTTCACATGAGCCTACGATCTCTAATCTGAAGTCCGATGCAGGAAATCAGCACAGCATGCTAGTACTGTGCTGATCCTTCTTCGACGGTCGATCCGATACTCTCTTCTTCAAAATTTACACTCTTCAAAGTATGAGAAGGAAGATGAGAGTTTGTTGATCTAGAACTCTCTCAAAAGAACTCAAAAAAAAGGAGGAGAGATTGAAAATAAAATAGCCCTATAAGAAGACCCTCTTCTTTTTCTCTTTTCTCTCACCCAAATACTTAGTTTGGTACCTATGGAACCCCCATGCCCAAGGATCCTCTTCCTCTAATTTTTGTACACCCCAAACCTCTCCCAAATCTCTATATTTTATAAAAAAATTAAAATAAAATTCATCCAATAAATAGGAGAAAAGAAGAGTCTAAGTTAGGTTAAATTCCTAGACTAGGAATATCCAAACATGTAAAGTTGTTGGGGCGCCCAACTCTTGGGCGCCTCCTCCATAATTTTTAGCATGGACCAGCAAGAGAGGGTGCATAAAAAGAAAGATTATTTTCATAGAATAAGAGAATAATTAATTAAAAGAGGGGGCAGCACTCAAGGAAAGATGTTTTGGTCAATAAGGATTCTACCTCATAGAATCCTAAGCAAAACCAATTCCTCCTTTGACTTGGTCATCCACCTAACTTCCAAATATAAGTTGGAAGGAGAGAGAGGGCATGGAAATCAGAAAGAAAGGAATTTTTCAAGAAAAATATCTAAAAAATAGGTATGGAGGGTGTTGGGACCAAGGTGGGGCAAGGAGATAGAGAGTCCTAGTCACACTAGGACTCCTATTTTGACTTGGTCAAACAAAATCTTTTAACCATATAAAATAAAGATTAAACCAATATAATTAAATAAAGCCCTAATCCATTTAAAAACTTATTAAATTATATTAAATTAGATCTAATTCTAATTTATTTTTTAATCAAATTAGAAAATTGGGTCAATCCGAGTCCTAGTTAGACTAGGACTAGTTCTTCCTTGCACTTGGCTTATCCAATAAACCAATTGAACTTGATCCAATGAAGCCCAAACTAAATCTAATTAAATCATATTTAATTAGACTTAATCTCAGCCTATTGGCTTAATCAAATTAAGCTAATTAGTAATTCAATTGCTAATCGATCCTCCTGCAACACTTGCACTAGGTTAAACACCAATCATATTGATTGTTTAACCCTAGAACGATTCTTAATCATTGATCAACCATCCGATCAGATCATAAGCTCTAATGTGTGACCTCATAGATCTGAACTTTAGTTGGTAGCATAGAAATAAATTTCTGTACCAGTCAAAGTGATCATCTTGCAATGATACCCGATGGTTGGATAGGTCAAAGTTGTAGAACACCATCCTTAGAACCCATGTGGATATAGTTTTCATATAATTCATCCCCTTGACCACAATGCTCGTACGATATATCAGAGTTCAATTATCAACTCTGATCAAGTTGTCCACATTATATTTTAAAATACCAAATCCATCTGATAGATTATCCTGGCTAAGATTTTGCTATATTGAAATACAGTGATACATTCTTCTCCAACTCTTGGAGTGGTCAATTCCATCTTAATCACACTCGAACTTTGTAAGTACTTGACTATGCCCAGAAGCCTTTCATTGCTGAATTAAAAATTCAGTTAGTCTGATACTAAAGCATAGTGAGTTGCTTGCAAGTCACTGAGATGATCTCAGGTCTAAGGGATACTTCTACCTATATCCCATTAGAGACATTCTCGATAGCAAAATGCTCTGGAGTTGGTCACATTCAATAACAATACACCCATACATCTTACCTGTATGTCATACCAGTGTCTCAACACATCTTGGTTAAGAGGACAACTAACCTATATGGCATATAGCGATCTATGCTCGATAAATGCTGTCGTCCTAATTAACAGCCTATCATTTGATCGTGAACAAATTTAAGGACTAATCGATAAATCCTCTCTTTATCGAAACTAAATAGTCCTAAGGACTTCATCACAATAATGGAGTTCATTAGAAGATATAAACTTATGATGAAAAAAGATGCTAAAATATTTTTTATTAATTAATAAATTAATTATAATATCTCAACCATCAACAGGCTAATGATTGGCTTTATGACATAATTTCCAACAACTTTCGCTTATCCTAAAGCCACCCAGCATGATATCTAATACCCATCTTCGACTTATGATTGTCGAACTCTTTGATTGCTAGGGCTTTAGTGAAGGGGTCGGCTAGGTTCTCCTTTCTGTCGATCTTCTAAAGGTCAACATCACCATGATCCATGATCTCACGGACCAAATAAAAGTGGTGTAGAATGTGCTTTGCTTGCTGGTGTGCCTTCGGTTCTTTTGCTTGAGCTATGGCGCCAGTGCTGTTGTAGTAGAGCAGGACTGGACCATTAATGGAGGGTGCTACTCCAAGCTCGGTGATGAACTTTCTCAGCCACACAGCTTTCATTGCTGCATCTAATACTACCATGTACTATGTTTCACAAACAGAGTCAGCCATAGTATGCTGCATGAAACTTTTTCAGTAGATGGCTCCATCATTTAGAATAAAAATATACCCCGACACACTTTTACTATCGTCATAATCAGATTGAAAGCTGAAGTCTGTAAACCCTATAAGCTTCATATCTGACTTACTATAAACTAACCATTGGTCCTTAGTATTTCTCAAATACTTAAGAATGGTTTTAACCACCTTTCAGTGATTTTCTCCAGGGTCAGACTGGTATCTACTCACTACTCCTAGTGAGTATGCCACATCTAGTCTCATACATGTCATTGCATACATAATAGACTCTACTGCCAAAGCATATGGAATTCTACTCATATGCTCTCTCTCTTTAGGAGTTGTCGGATAGTCCTTCTTAGAGAGAAAAATTTCTTGGCCTACTAGATGATAGCCCTTTTTGAAATTTTTCATGCTGAACCTGTTCAACACAGTTTTTATGTATGTGGATTGGGATATATCAAGTATCGTTTTAGATCTATCCCTATGATCTTCATCCCTAGGATGCCCAAGTCCTTCAGGGAGAACTATGATGACGATCAGACTTTTATTCCTTGTAGTGCGGGGATGTCATTCTCAATTAAGAGAATATCATCCACGTACAAAATAAGGAATACCACTGCTGGACCATTTGCCTATTTGTAAATGCAGGGTTCTTCTCTATTCTTAATGAAGCCACACGTTTTGATCACTTTATCAAAATGCATGTTCTAACTTTGAGATGCTTGCTTCAATCCATAAATGAATCTCTGAAGCTTACACATCTTGGACTCATCTATGGATGTAAATCCTTCAGGTTGTGTCATATACACCTCTTCGGTCAGCTCTTCATTTAGGAAAGCTATCCTCACATCCATCTGCCAGATCTCATAGTCCAAATGGGCAGCAATGGCAAGCATGATCCGAATAGACTTGAGCATTACCACAGGTGAGAACAACTCATCATAGTCAATACCATAATGTTGATGATACCCCTTAACAACTAGACAGGCTTTATAGGTCTCCATCTTTTCATCTATGCCCCTCTTCCTTTTGAAGATTCATTTACATCCAATGGGTTTAACCCCTTCAGATGGGTCAACTAATGTCCATACATCATTGACCTTTAATGCATGCTAATTTATAGCTATGGCAAGTGCACCAATCGATCAAGTAATACAGTGAATGAGTAGAGTATCATTCCTAGAGGATTGAAAAATAAGTACTGAAAAGCTCTTTCCTTTGCTTTATTTAGAAGTCCGATTTATGAGAATAAGGAATTAAAGAACAAAATAAAGAAATAATGAAAAATTTTTAAGGAAATAGAGAGAGTGTAATTATTAGGATTTTAAACTTAAAAGTAATGGGTTACTAAGGCAATCGGTTCACCAACTCAGTCAATACAATATTTAGGTTATTAGATTAATTTTATTTCATGTGATGGTGGAGTCTCCTAATTTATTCACTACCCTTTGGTCTAGGCATAGCAAAACTATCAATATTTATTAATTACCCTTTGGTCCAGGTATAATTTAAATAAATATTAATGCATTAAGTTGTAAAACCCTCTAGTTAAAATACGCTGCATCCAAAGCGCACTAAAATTTCCGCATGCATATGCATTCTAATTTGATTCATAATACAAGGTATATAATCAAGAAGCAATAACATAGATGCACTTGGTCCATAACATCTATATTCATCAGATCAATTAGAAGATGGCCAATAATCTAAAAGCATTAAGATCAGATTTATATACTCCTCATGAATAAAATTTTAGATTAAAAATAAATTATACTGAATAGTGCATCAAAAGAGTGGCTACACCTTAGCCTTAGTAAAAGAAAATTTAGTTCATGATAACAAGTTCAAAAACAGCAAATAAAATAAAAAGTATAGAAAAATTAGACTATTTGATTGCTGAAATTGATTGTCCGTTGCTCTTGGTGTGGAGAACTTGGTGAAGAAGAAGATGCTCCTTGATCGATGTCTTGATTGTCGAAAGAAATCAAAAATCCTTTTTTCTCTCACAAATCTCTCTTCTCTTTCTACCACTTTCCTCTCTTTCTCTTTTTTTTTATTTATTTCTCTGATTCTCTCCCTTTTTCTCTTTTTCTCTCTAATTTCTCTCTTTTTCTTCTCTTACTTCTCTCTTTTTTTTTCTATGGCAACAGCAGGTTTTTATAGGTTAAGAAATCAATTCTTCCCCAAAATCCTTTAGAAATTAGGTTTAAGACTTCTAAAACAACTCAAATTAGTTTCTGGATGATTCTGTCCGTTAGATGTTGATCAAACGATCCAAAAACCACTTAAAAAACCTTTAAAACATCCTAGATCAAGTCGGATTTCATGCCAGCCATTGGATCTATCGTTGGATTAAATCTAGGCCATCCAATCACGTAGAAAGAAGGCTTCTAATCTTTAGTTTAATGTCGGAATGAATCTAGCTGTTGGATCTCGATCGGGAGCTGTGGATGCCGTCCATCAGCGCATGCTTTTCGACCATCCGATCAAGTCTCAGTGAAAGGCGCCCATTGAATCAGACAAAATTCCCAAATTGCCCTCTGTAGATCATGCACGAGCCCGGTGTTGCATGAACCACCACATTCTTTAGCTAATCGGAGCACACTTCTTCATGTAAAATTCCCAAAATATCCTCAAGTTGGTCCACCATGCACCATAAAAAATGCTGACGTCATCCTGATGTCAGCGCTACATCGGTGGATCGGTCTACTTATGTGGTCGAACCGGGCGGTCTGCTGAGCTGGTTTTTCGAACTGATTTGAACCAAACTGGTTTTTCTTTTTTTTTTTTTGAAATTCAATTTCGGGCTCGTTTGAAGTCCATTTTGACTTAAATTTATTTCATCTAAACCAGAAAAATAAGATCTTCACATTGGTGGACTTCTTTTCTACATAAGATTAATAAATATATCAATTTCTAAAGAAATAGATTAATTTATTTTATAATTTAATACTTTTATTAGTATATTTTTTACCACTTATCAACCTTCATGGAATCCATTTTAGATCTCATAGCTTCTAGCCATTTTTCAGAGTCGGATCTCTGCATCGCATCTATATAAGTGATTGGATCCTCATCGTTCTCATCGAGTTTGATGGAATCACCATCCTGGACCAAGAATTCATAGTATCTATCTGGATGGTGGGGTACTCTGTCAGATCACCTTAATGGTGCGGGTTCACTAGGCTTTAGATCTGATATGATCAAATCTGACTTAGGTTCAATATTCTGTGTTGGACTTTCTACCTGTTAAACTTCATCAAGTTCAACCTTAGAGGCAACAATTTCTTCATCAAGAAACTTCTTTTTCAAAAAGGTTGCCCTAAGGCTGACGAACGCCTTTTATTCATCGGCATGGTAGAAATAGTATCCTTTGGTCTCTTTTAGGTACCCTATGAATATACACTTGTTAGACCTAGGTCCAAGTTTGTCTGTAACTAATCGTTTGACATAAGCCACGCACCCCCAAACCCTAAGGTGTGAAAATACTGGCTTACGCCCTATCCATATCTCATATGAGATTTTAACTACAGACTTACCTGAAATCCTATTTAATAGATAATAAACCGATTCGAGTGCATATCCCTAGAAGGATATCGGCAAGCTGGCAAATCCCATCATAGATTGGACCATGTCTAACAGAGCCTGATTCCTCCTTTTAGACACACCATTATGCTATGGTATTCTAGGAGGAGTCCATTGAAAGAGAATTTCATTCTCTCCTAGATATGTGAGAAATTCATCAAAAAGGTATTCTCCTCCTCAGTCAGATCGAAGAGTTTTAATACTTTTTTTAGTTTGTTTTTCTACTTTGCTTCATAATTATTTGAACATTTCAAAAAAAATTCAACTTATGTTTCATCAGATAGACATATCCATATTTGGATAAATCATCTATAAAAGTGATGAAGTAGACATATTCACCTCTGGCAGTTGTGCTCATTGGTCCATATACATCAGTATGTACTAGGCCTAAGAGCTCATTAGCTCTCTCATCTTTTTCAGTAAAAGATGACTTGGTCATTTTACCAAGAAGATAGGACTCACAGGTTGGAAGTGATTCACAATCATTTACTTCGAGGATTTCCTCCTGTGTCAATCTATTTATCCTGTTCTTATTTATATGACCTAGCCTACAGTGCCATAAGTAGATATCTGATACACTTCTAATCTATGATGCTTGCTAGTAGAATAGACTATATTAACAGGTTGTGATAACATATAAACACCATTGTTCAATTATCCATAGAAAGTAGTAGCACCATTTACAATGACATTACAAACTCATTTCTTTATTAAAATTTCATAATTGTTCATGGCCAAAAGGCCTACAGAAATGATATTTAAAAAAAAATTGATAGAAATGATAATCACTAAGAATAATGGTATAAGATTCAAATACAAGTTTAAAAATTTCTAAAGCTAGAATTGAAACTGGTCTTCCATCTCCAATATTCAGGAATCTCTCATCTTGCTCGAATCTTCTATTGACCTGCAACCCCTGTAATGAATTGCAAATATGGTAAGGATTACCGATATCCAATACCCAGTCAGTAATATCAGAAATAGAAAAATTATAAGGAGTTATCATATAAGTACCTTGCCTAGCAATAGCTTGCTTCTTTTTCTGCCTGTTTGGATCCAGGGAGGCGATGTATTGAGGACAGTTCCTCTTTCAGTGCTCCTGCTTCTTGCAAAAGAAGCATTCGGCTTGATTCTTATCTGGCTTGATCTTTAGGGTCTGAGCCTGCATAGGTGTCCTAGTATGAACATGCACCTTCTTGGCTTTCTTCTTCTTGTTCTTCTTCCCTTTTCTAAAGGATCGAGAATGAGAAGACGAACCTTCCACTAAGTTCACCGACTCCTGATGGAGTTGGTGATCCTTCTCAAAGTTTTGAAGTAACCCCAGTAACCCATGGTAGTACACTTCAGACTTTGACATTCTATAATGTGTAAGGAATGGGAGATAAGACTTGGGCAGCGAGTTCAGTATTGCATCTTTCCTAAGTTGTTTGTGCAAGAAAAAGCCAAGCTTGCTCAAGCACTCTATTAGCTCGATCATGTACAATACATGATCAGTGATAGAGGCACCATCCCGCATTCTGGTGTTGAAGATGGCACAACTAGTCTTGTGCCTCTCAACGTCATCGGGTGTGCCAAAAGAATCTTCCAACACTTGAAGCATTTCATTTGGCTGAGCTGTCTCAAACTTGTGACTAAACTCATCACTCATCGCAGCCAGCATAATGTAGCACACCATGGTTCGATAATTGAGCCACTTCTGATAAGTGTCTCTGACTGTTTCATGTGCATTGGCAGTTGGCTCCTTAGGTGCAGGATCGGTTAGCATATATAGGATCCGTTCATGCTCCAGGACAATCTTCAACTTTCGTACCAACTATCAAAGTTAAGTCCCATAAATTTATCATTATCCAACAATGATCAGAGCGATAGAGAAGTGGCCATGTCTGTACAAAAAAAATCAAAATCTAATTAGTAATTGATTCAATAAACCTAAAGATTTGGACTTTAATCAAAAAATTTCTTCCACTATTTTATTCGAATTGGTAGCCTCTACTTCCAATTCGAGAAATTACCCTAATTCCTTAGTGGGTACTAGAATCCACACAGACTGTACACAAGCCCAACTTTGGTTGGCCCACCATATACCTCTAAGTGTAGGTTCATAACTAAATATTTTTCTAAATAATTTTTAGTAATTAAATTTTGCCCCAGGCCTTGATAAGTTGGCTTTGGCCTTCTTAGAAAAGGGTCCAATTAGGTCTAACCATTAACATGACCATACTTGGCCCATCCAATCAATGAATGATCAGGCCCAACTTTGGTTGGCCCACCTGACCACCATTTAGAAAGATGTATCTAAGAGATCATATAATAAATGATAATTTCATTAACCGATAAGCATCAGACCTTTGGGCCTCCAATGATTATCCAACTGATGGATCCATTATCATCCACTTTAATGGATGGCTATGATCCAGTTATTATATGACTATTTTATTTTAGAAATCTAATAATTTTAGAGAATTTATTTATAGAAGTGAGTAGGTCAAATTAATCAGCTTGTCATGATCCTCCCACTAACTTCACCAAGTTAGCTTAAGGGAGACCATTAATAGGCTGGTCTAGAACCACCTAAATCAGTCAAACTAATTTACCTAGCTGACATGGGTTAGCTCGAATAGTCAAGCGATTTGATCAAAATATAATCTCACCAAGAGGTCAGATATATTCGATCAGTGGAAGGGTCTGCCAAGCTTGCCTTAGACATCATCAGAAATGGCTAGGTAAGTGGGCTGCCAATTAAAAATCACTGGTCTGATTTACCATAGATACCAACTGGTTTAATTAGTTTCAATTAGATCAACCTAATAGTTCATGCTAGACCACGTAGCCAAGAATCAAATCCATTTTGGGTCTTGTTAAAGATATGGACTTGACCAACTACAACTATTGTAATTGACCTAGAGAATTCTTGACCTAATCTAAGACAATGATTGATTAGATTTAGTCAATTCTCTAAGTAAGTCCATTCTTTAATCTAACCCTAGGTCTAACCCAATTAATGGACCTAATCCTCACTAATCCATTTAACCCAATGTGTTATGATTTGTGTCTTAACATTTTCAATTCACAATCCTAGATCCTAATCAATCAACTTCTTAATTCTCAATTAAGTTTTGGGCTGAGGGTTAGAGTTTGGCATTTTGAAAATGATTTTCATATTTGTAAAATATTTTTACAATATGGTTCTATCAATCAAGTTGCATGTTTGATTTATAATCAATATGCAAGTAAAATAAACATAAAACTACCTTAAATTTAATCTAAACAGGTTCATGTAATTGAAATAGTTTCAATAATAATCAATCATAAATCTTGCTAGATCAAATCTAACGTATTAATGATAATTGAAATTAGATTAAAATATTTTTAATCAGATCATAAAATCTTTTAGATCTAATCTAAAATTTTATGATCAATATTTTAGATCAGCACGTACTAGGACAATCTACTCACTGTAAGAGGTAAACCTTACAGTAGGACAACCTTATGACAGTCCATGGAATCTTAAATATATATATATTTTAATTTTAAATTTAATAATTAGATTATAAATTAGATCTAGTCTAAGAAATAATCTAGACATACATAAAAATCATGTAATAAGAACCTAGCTCTGATACCAATTGAAGAAATCAGATCTAGGGTTTCATAGGTAGATCTTGAAACTTTTCAAGATCTTATAGTGAAAGACTTAAATAAATATAAAATTTATTTAAATAATCATGTAAATACCTAGATCTCAGATCTATTATCTAATTAAGATATGATATTAAATTAAAAATTCAAATCAAATAAGAAAGAAAAAAAGTTGACCAAATCAACCTAGATCTACACTACATCAAATGCAAGTATGAAGTTTATAGATCAGATCTATTACCTGAGCAAGTTTAAATATTCCAACTTGTTGATCTGGGCTTGAGGATGAAGTAATGAGCCACGCATACATCCAGCCTCTAGGAGTCATCCACAAGAGCCTACGATCTCTAATCTAAAGTCTGATGCAGGAAATCAGCACAGCATGGTAGTACTATGCTGATCCTCTTCGATAGTCGATCCAATGCTTTCTTCTTCAAAATTTAGACTCTCAAAAGTATGAGAAAGAAGATGAGAGTTTTCTGATCTGAGACTCTCTCAAAAAAACTCAAAATAAAGGAGGAGAGATTGAAAATAAAACAGCCCTAGAAGAAGACCCTCTTCTTCTTCTCTTTTCTCTCATCTAGACACCTAGTTTGGTGCCTATGGAACCCCCACGCCCAAGGATCCTCTTCCTCTAATTTTTGTACACCCCAAACCTCTCCCAAATATCTATATTTTATAAAAAAATTAGAACAAAATTCATCCAATAAATAGGGAAAAAGAAGAGTCCAAGTTAGCTCAAATTCTAAGACTAGCAATATCCAAATATGGGAAGTTGTTGGGGTGCCCAACTCTTGGGCACCTCCTCCATAATTTTTGGCATGGACCAGTAAGGAAGGATGCACAAAAAGGAGATTATTTTTGTAAAATAAGAAAAAAATTAATTTAAAGCGGAGGCGGCACTCAAAGGAAGATGTTTTGGTCAATAAGGATTCTATCTCATAGAATCCTAAGCAAAACCAATTCCTCTTTTGACTTGGTCTTCCATCTAACTTCTAAATATGACTTGGAGGGAGAGAGGGGGCATGGAAATTAGGAAGAAAAAGATTTTTCATGAAAAATACTTAAAAAATAGGTATGGAGGGTGTTGGGACCAAGGTGGCACAAGGAGATAGGGAGTCCTAGTCATGCTAAGACTCCTATCTTGACTTGGTCAAACAAGATCTTTTAACCAAATAAAATCAAGATTAAACCAACTCAATTAAATAAGGCCCTAATCCATTTAAGAACTCAATTAAATTAGATTAAATTAGATTTAATTCTAATTAATTTTTTAATCAAATTAAAAAATTAGGTTAATCCGAGTCTTAGTTAGACTAGGACTAGTTCTTCCTTGCACTTGGCTTGTCCAATAAACCAATTGGACTTGATCCAATCAAGCCCAAACAAAATCTAATTAAATCATATTTAATTAGACTTAATCTTAGCCTATTGGCTTAATCAGATTAAGCTAATTTGCAATCCAATTGCTAATCGATCCTCCTGTAACACTTGCACTAGATTAAATACCAATCGTATTGATTATTTAATCCTAGAAGATTCTTAATCATTGATCAACCATCCAATCAAATTGTAAGCTCTAATGTGTGACCTCATTGGTTTGAACCTAAGCTAGTACCATAGAAATAAATTTTTATATCAATCGAAGTGACCATCTAGCAATGATACCCGACGGTCGGATAGGTCGAAGTTGTAGAATACCATCCTTAGAATCCATGCGCATATAGTTTCATATAATTCATCCCCTTAACCATAATGCTCGTAGGACACATCAGAGTTCAACTATCAACTCTGATAAGGTTGTCCACATTGTATTTCAAAATATCAAATCCATCTAATGGATTATCCTGGCTAAGATTTTGCTATATTGAAATACAGTGATACATTCTTCTCCAACTCTTGGAGTGGTCAATTCCATCTTGATCACACTCGAACTTTGTAACTACTTGACTATACCCAGAAGCCTTTTGTTGTTGAATTAAAAATTTAGTTAGTTCGATACCAAAGCATAGTGAGTTGCTTGCAAGTCATTGAGGTGATCTCAGGTCTAAGGGATACTTATACCTATATCCCATCAGAGACATTCTCGATAGTAGAATGCTCTGGAGTTGGTCATGTTCAATGACAATGTACCCATACATCTCACCTGTATGCCATACCAGTATCTCCATACACCTTGGTTAAGAGGATAACCAACCTATATGACATATAGCAATCTATGCTCGATAGATGCTGTCGTCTTAATTAACAGCCTATCATTTGATCCTGAATAAATTTAAGGACTAATCGATAAATCCTCTCTTTATCGAAACTAAATAGTCCAAAGGACTTCATCACAATAATGGAGTTCATTAGAAGATATAAACTTATGATGAAAAAAGATGCCAAAATATTTTTCATTAATTAATAAAATAATTATAATATTTCAACCATCAACAGACTGATGATTGACTTTGGAACATAATTTCCATTAATGACCTCTGTATAATAGATGACTTAGGATTAGACTATCAGCCCTAGTAAATACATCCATGTCGTGTCTCAAAGCAATTAGTCCTGTGACTCCTTACTAAGACTATCCTGGCTAAGGCTTTGCTAAATTGAAACATAATTGAACACAGCTCCTCATACCAGGAGTGGTCAATCTCATCTTGATACACACACCAACTCGTCAAGTACTTGACTGCACCCAAAAATCTTCCATCACTTAATTAAAAATTTAGGTAGTTCGACACCAAAGCATAGTGAGTTGCTTGTAAGTCACCGTGGTGATCTCAGATTAGAG
Source organism: Cocos nucifera (assembly GCA_006176705.1). Classification (NCBI taxonomy): domain Eukaryota; kingdom Viridiplantae; phylum Streptophyta; class Magnoliopsida; order Arecales; family Arecaceae; genus Cocos; species Cocos nucifera. The sequence goes on along the minus strand of QRFJ01006042.1, from coordinate 27,332 downwards.
GGACACTTATACCCATATTTCATTGGAGCTAATCTTGATAGAAGAAAAGCTCTAGAGTTAGTCACGTTCAGTGCAGATGTACCCATACATCTCACTTGCATGGCATACTAGTGTGTTAACACTCCTTGGTTACAAGGACAACCAACCTATATGGCATATAATGACTTATACTCGATAAACATTTTCATCCTAAGAAACATCATATCATTTGATCATGAATAATTTAAGAACTAAACAATAAATCCTCTTTTGTCGAATCTAGATAGTCCTAAGGACATCATCACAACACGGGAGTTCATTAGAAGACAACAAAATTTTTGATGGAAAATGCCAAAATTATTTTTTTAATTTATAATTCATCTAGAATTATAAATATATAGTCAAACTATCAATAGGTTGATGATTGACTTTGGGATATATTTTCAACAATCTTTCATTTGGACTAAAGTCAATCGATGTAATATCTAATACCTATCTTTGACTTGAAATCATCAAACATCTTCACCGCAATAGCTTTAGTGAATGGATCGGCTAGATTTTTTTTCTCATCGATCTTCTGAAGGTCGACATCATCTTGATCCATAATTTTTTGGACAAGATGGTAGCAACGTAGAATATGCTTCATCCACTGGTGTGCCTTGGTTCCTTCGCCTGAGCAATGGCTCTAAAGCTACCACAATAGAGCAGAACTAGACCATCAAGGAAGGGTGCTACTCCAAGCTCGATGATGAATTTTCTTAGCCACACCACTTCTTTAGCAGCATTTGATGCAGCGACATACTCTGCCTCTTAAACTTAATCGATCATAGTGTGCTGCTTGAAACTCTTCCAGTAGACAACCCCACCATTAAGGATGAATATATATCCCAATACACTCTTACTATCATCATGATCAGATGGAAAGCTGAAGTCTGTGAACCCCATAAGTTTCAAGTCTGATTCACCATATACAAGCCACTGGTCTTTAGTATTTCTTAAATACTTTAGGATGGTTTTACCAACCTTTCAGTGGTTCTTTCCTGGATCAGATTGGTATCTACTCACTACCCCTAGTGGGTATGCCACATCTGGTCGCGTACATGTCATGACGTATATTATAGAATCTACTATCAAAGCATATGGTATTCTACTCATATGCTCTCTTTCTAGAGGTATTGTTCGACAATCTCTCTTTGAAATAAAAATTCTATGGCCTATCAGTAGATAGTCTTTCTTAAAATTATTCATACTGAACCATTTTTGCACAATATCAATGTATGTAGATTAGGACAATCTAAGCAATCTTTTAAATCTATCTCTATAGATCTTCATCTCTAGAATGTAGGAAGCTTCTCTCAGATCTTTCATGGAGAACTGTGATGACAGTCAGATCTTTATTCCTTATAATGTAGAAACATCATTCTCGATTAAGAGAATATCATCCACATACGATACTAGAAATACTATTGCTAAACTATTTGTCCACTTGTATATGCAGGGCTCCTCTTCATTCTTAACGAAGTCATACATTTTGATTGTTCTATCAAATCATATGTTCTAGCTCCAAGATGTCTGCTTCAATCTATAAATGGACCTCTGAAGCCTACACACCTTAAACTCATCTATGGATGTGAATTCTTTAGATTGTATCATATAAACCTCTTCATCCAATTTTCTATTTAGAAAAGCCATTTTCACATCCATCTACAAAATTTCATAATCCAGATGGGCAGCATGGCAAGCATAATTCGAATGGATTTGAGCATTACCATAGGAGAGAACGTCTTGTCATAATCAATATCATAATGTAGACAATATCCCTTGGCAACCAGATGAACTTTATAGGTCTCCATCTTTTCATTTGCACTCTTTTTTCTTTTGAAGACCCACTTACACCCTATAGATTTTACCCCTTCAGGTGGGTCAACCAATGTCCATACATCATTGACTTTCATGGACTCCAATTTAGATTTCATGGTTTTAAGCCATTTCTCAAAGTTGGATCTCTACATTACATCCATGTAAGTGATTGGATCCTCATCGTTCTCATCAAGTTTGATAGGATCCCCATTCCAGATCAAGAAATCGTAGTATCTATTCGATTGATGTGGTACACTACCAGATCGCCTTAAGGGTGCATCTACAATGAATTCTAGTTCTGATCTAATCAGATCCAGCTCAGGTTCAATAACTTATATCGATTCTTCCACCTACCGAACTTCATCAAGTTTGACCTTAGAGGCATTAGTTTCTTCACCAAGGAACACTTTTTCTAAAAATACTGCCTTAAGACTGACAAACACTTTTTACTTATCAACAAGGTAGAAATAATATCCTTTCATTTCTTTTGGATAATCTATAAAACTATACTTATTAGACTTAGGTCCAAGCTTGTCTGTCATTAAATGTTTGACATAAGCCGGACACCCTCAAACCCTAAGGTGTAAGAGCACTGGCTTACGCCCTATCCATATCTCAGATTATGTTTTATTAATAGATTTACACGAAATCTTATTTAGAATGTAACAAGCTAACTCGAGCACATATCCTCATAGGAAGATCGACAAACCAGCAAACCCTATCATGGATCAAACCATGTCCAATAGGATTCGATTCCTTCTTTCAGACACACCATTATGTTGTGGTATTCCAGGAGAAATCCATTAGGAGAGAATTCTATTCTTTCCTAGATATGTCAGAAACTCATTAAAAGGTACTCACCCACTTGGTTCGATTGAAGAGTTTTAATACTCTTTTTGGTTTGCTTTTCTACCTCATTTCGAAATAGTTTGAATATTTCAAACGACTCTGACTTATACTTCATTAAATAGACGTACCCATATCTTGATAGATTATCTGTGAAGGTTATGAAGTAGAAATAACCATCTCTGGCACTTGAGTTCATGGGTCTACATACATCTAAATGTACTAGACTCATGAGTTCAGTGGCTCGTTCACCTTTTCTAGTAAAAGATGATTTGGTCATCTTACCAAGAAGATAGGACTCACAAGTCAAAAGTGATTCACAATCACTAATCTCAAAAATTTTTTATTGAGCTAACCAATTTATTCTGTTCTTATTAATATGACCCAGTCTATAGTGCCAAAGATAGACTTCAAACATATCACTAATTCTAAGGCATTTATTGGAGGATTAAACCATGCCAATAGACATAGTTAATAAATAAATATCGTTATTCAATTATCCAATAAAAATTATAACACCATTCAAAATGATATTTAAAATTTTTTTTATTGATATTTCAAAATCATTCATGGTCGAAAGGCCTACAGAAATGACATTCAATAAGAAAGTTGGACAAAAATGACATTTATTAAAAATAACTTTATTTGAATTGATTATAAGATTCATGATTTCTAAAGCTAGAATTGGAACTTGTCTTCCATCTCTAACATTCAGGAATCACTTATCTTGATCAAAGCTCCTACTGACCTGCAGGCCCTGCATAGAATTACAAATATGATAAGGGCTTCCAGTATCCAATACCCAAGCAGTATGATCAAATAAGAAAAAATTACAAGATGTTATCATATAATTATCTTGTCTAGCAACCACTTGCTTTTTTCTTAGCCTATTCGGATCTAGGGAGGCAATGTACAAAGGATAGTTTCTCTTCCAGTGCTCCTGGTTTTTGCAGAAGAAGAACTCTATCTGACTCTGGTCGGGCTTATGCTTCTTGGTCTGACCCTGTATAGTCATCCCAGCATGTGGCTGTACCTTCTTTTTTTTTTCTTGTTCTTCTTTCCTTTCTTAAAAGGTCGATAATCAGAAGAAGACCCTCCCACTATATTTACCATTTTCTTGTGGAGTTGGTGATCCTTCTCAATGTTCTGCAGCAACCCCAACAAGCCGTGGTAGTTGACTGTAGGCTTTGTCATTCTAAAATGAGTCAAAAAAGAGAGGAAGGACTTAGAAAAGGAATTAAGGATTGATCCTTGCCGAGCTACACGTGCAAGAGAAAGCCCAGCTTGCTAAGGCACTCAATCATCTCGATCATGTGCAATACATGATCGATGACTGAGGCCCCATCCCTCATCCGAGCATTGAAAATGGCACAACTTGTTTTATGCCTTTCAACATCATCAAGAGTGCCAAAGGAGTCATTCAATATTCGAAGCATCTCCTATGGCTGGACATTTTCGAACCTATGGCTAAACTCGTCGTTCATTGCTACCAGCATTATGCACCGAACGATGGTGCAGTCGTTGAGCCACTTCTGATAAGTATCTCATACTGCTCCTAGAGCTAGCTCCTAATGTGCTGGATCTGTTACTATATAAAGAATCTGCTCATGCTCTAGGATGATTTTCAACTTACGATACTAGCTATCGAAGTTGAATTCCATTAATTTATCATTGTCTAACAATGACTGGAGCGATAGGTTAGTGGCCATTTCTGTACAAAAAGAAAAATCAAATCTAATTAGTATATGAATCAATTATCCTAAAGACTTGGACTTTAGTCTAAAGGTTCTCTCAATATTTTATATGAATTGATAGCTTCTATCTCCAATTCCAGGAATTACTTTAATTTCTTAGTGAGTACTACAATCCACATAGACTACACACGAGCCTAACTTTGGTTGGTCAACCCATGTGCATCTATGGATAGATTCAAAATTAATTATTTCTCTAAATAACTTTTAGTAATTTTGATTTTGCCTCGGAGACCTAATCAGTAGGCTTTGGCCTCCACTGAAAAAGTCTGGTTAGGTCCAATCATTAACATGATCATATTTGATCTTATCTAACCAATAAATGATCAAGTTCGACTTTGGTCGGCCAACCTAATCGCCATCTGAAAGATAGAACCAAATTATCATTTGATAAATGATAATTTCATTAGTCAATAATCACCAGACCTTTAGGCCTCTAATGATCATTATACTAATGAACCCATTATCACTCAACTTAATAGGAGGCTATGATTTAGTTATCTATATAACTATTTTATTTTTAAGGATCTAATAATTTTAGAGGATTTAATTAACATATTTTAAGAAGAGAAAGAAATTTAGCAAGCCAATTTCGATCCTTTCACTGACTTTACAAAGTCAGATTAAAAAAGGATCTAATCTAAGCTGGCATTAGGAGCACCTAAATCAATCAGACTGATTTACCTAATTGACGTGGGTGAGTCCAAATCATCAAGTGATCTAATCAAAATCTAATTCACTAGGATGGTCAGGTAAGTGAAATCATTGAAGGGATATGCCATTAACTCGTCAAAGATCAAATCAATGCGAGTAGCTCCCAAATAAAAATCACTGATCAAACTTTCAAACTTACCTTAGACACCATCCGATTAATTAGTTTTAATTTAATCAACCTAATAATTATGGGTTTGACTGCGTAGCCATGAAGCAAGTCCATTTGGTCCTCGTTAAAGGCATGGACTAGACCAACTACAACTATTGTAATTGATTCTATAGAGTCCTTGACCTAATCTAAATTAATATTTAATTATATTTAATCAATTACTCTAAATTAGTCCATTCTTTAACTAACCTTAGGTCTAATCTAATTAATGGACCTAATTTAGCTAACCCAATAATCCATATTTTATGATTGATGACATAGAGTCTTAATTCATAATTCTAGACACTAAATCATTACTTAATTTTAATTAAGTTTATGGACTAAGGATTAGGGTTCGGCATTTCAAAAATATTTTTTAAAATTTTAAAAGATTCTTTATAACTTAGCATTGTTCACCAATTGAGTCAACTCACTTTAAAATTGAATCGGCTTAATTCATAAATAATATTAGTTGTAGGGTTTAATCTGAAACTATGTACACTACATAATACTAATTCATGAATCAAACTTTACATCACATATAAACATGCATTCATGATCAAAAATTAGATTAAAATCTTATTTAATTAGATCATAAAAATATTAGATCAGATCTAAGATTTTATGATTAAGGATTTAGATCAGCAACGTACCAGGATATCCTTTTCACTATAGGGAGAAAACCCTACAGCAAGACAACCTTTAGTCCATGCAATCTTGATTTTAATTTTTAGATCTAATTAATTAGATTATTATATTAATATTTAGATTAAATTTAAATTATCAATCTAAATATCAAGCATATCATGTTTAGCAAACCTTGCTCTGATACCATTTGAAGGATGTAGTGCAAGGTTTGCAATGCTACTTTTGAAAAAAAATTTAAAAAATAGCAAAGATGCAATGGAAGTAGTAATTAATCTAATTAATTATCTATTGATCATATCAAAATATTAAATCCTACATTAAAGATCTAAACATAATATGCATGCATTCATATAGATCTGAAAATAAAACTATGCAACAAACTATTTACTATATCTATGTATTCAGAATACAATACCTTTTTATGGATAGTTGATCACCGCAATTTGAATCCACCAAATAATGCTCTACTATCGCACCATAGCCGTGCACATGTCCGACCTCTACGGTTGGTCCACATGGAGCTCTTGGTCTCGATCAGCCTCATTAGAGTGCTAGCTCCTCGATGGAACCTTCGATGGTTGATCATGATCGATCTAATTGGTCATCTATTTTATGATTTTCTAGATGCTCCAAAAAATTATAACTCATTTCTTGAAGTATGATGAGATGGTGTACAAAATTTGGTGGTGATCCGATACTCACAGCACTCGATCTCTCCATCCGAACCCAGATTCCCAAATCTATGGTTTCACTCAGCCCAAAAATCCTGACGCACTGAAAAACCTCTCATGCCCTCTCTGTGTGGAGTTTCTTAGTGAAATAAATTTTCATGGAAATATAACATTCAAATCTATAAACCCTATTTAGATCATATCTAAAAATTAGATATTCTTAGAGATGAAAATTAGAAGAGAATAGAGGCATGAGGAAAAAATAAAGTGCTATAGGACCCTACTCACCTTCACTCTAGGATTGTTTTTACCCAAAACCAATGCTCAATCACTTTCAAACTTTTACCATAGAATGGTATCCCCTTCTTTTCTATGCATAAAAATCCTCACAATTTATTGCATGAAAAATAAGTTGAAATGCCATGTGGAGTGGATAGGTTAAGATTGGTTGAACTAGTTTCTACCAACTTCTAGTATTTGAATTCAAATGCAAGCCTATCTAATTCCAACACCCATATCACTTATTTCACAAATAGAAGGACTTTCCTTTCTTTGTGCATGCACCATTTTTTAGAAAAATTGGCAACCACAAAGAGAAAAGGGCGTGGAGATAAGGATAAGAGGGAGAGGGAGGTTTCAACCAAACCAACCTCTTTGAATTCAAAATTCAAAAGAGTTTGAACTGGTCCAACACTTGGACCAGGTCAAAGAAAGAAAGAAAGCAGGTGTAAATTCATTTTCTTCATGAGTGAAACTTATGTAAAAACAAAGGTGGGCATGGGCAAGGTAGAAAAGTCAAACATGAGTTGGTGCATGGGGAGGTTTGAATTCAAATAGGGTTTGAATTAGTCCAAGTTGGTTTCAACCAAACCAAATTAATTCAAAACCAACTAGACCAAATTAAATCCAATCCAATTAGACTTAACCTAACCTATTTAATTTCTAATCAAATTAAAAATTAATTTGGTCCAGCCCTTGATCAAATCAGGATCAAATCTCCCACAACGATTAGGTCAACTCATGACCTAATCGAGTCAAACCCAATCGAATCCAATTCGATCAAAGTTGATCAAATCCTCGTTGCTCAATCAAATTAAGCTAATCAATAATCAATTTGCTAATTAATTTTCTAAAAAATATAGAGTCTCAATTGGGTGGGAGTCTGGGCAATAGAGTTCCATCACTATGAAACTCTTGAACAATCCCAATCCAGTGGGACTCTTGAATCCAGTGTCCCAAATGAATGAAACTCATGATCACAGAGTCCCAGACTAGTGAAACTCTTGATCAGAGAGTCCCAGATGAGTGAAACTCATAGTTCTAGTCCATCAGAACTTTAGATCAGCCATCGAATTAGGTAGTAACTCCTATTGTGTGTGACCCCATATGTTCGAATCCTAAGTCGGTAGCATAGAAACTAATTTTCTATATCAATCGATGTGACCATCTAGCAATGGTACCCAACGTCAGGACAAGTCGAATTTGTCATAATGCAACATTGATGAATCTATGAAATATGGTTGCCGTATAATTCATCTCCTTGACCTCAATGCTTAAAAGATTACCTAGGATTTAACTATCAACCCTGAAAAATCATCTACAGTGTATTTTAAATTACAGTATCCATCGAATGGACTATCCTAGCTGAGATTTTGCTAAATTGAAATACATTGATGCACTTGGTCCAACACTTAGAGGGGTCAATCCCATCTTCACACACACACTAACTTCATAAGTACTTGACTGCACCTAGTAGCCTTCCATCATTGAATTAAAAATTTAGGTAGTTCGGTACCTAAGTATAGTGAGTTGCTTGTAAGCCACCGTGGTAATCTCAAATCTAAGGGACACTTATACCCATATCCTTCATGAGCAATTCTTGATAGCAGAGAGCTACATAGTTGGATCATGTTCAGTGAAATATAACCTACACTTCACCTGCATTCCATAACAGTATCTCCATACTTCTTGATTAAGAGGACAATTGATACTTATGGCACACAATGACCTACACTCGATACATTGTCATCCTAGGTAACAGCGTATCATTTGGTTGGGAACTAATTTGAGGATTAAATGATAAATCCTCTTTTGTCGAATCTAAACAGTCCTAAGGACTTCATCACAGAAGAGTTCATTACAGAAAGATGTAAAAATGATGAAATATTAAAAAATAATTTTATTTATAATTCAAGTATATTTTACATTGAGCTTAACCATCTATAATCTAGATGATTTACTTTAGGATACAATTCCCAACATCAAGCCCGTCCACCAGACAAGAGTCTGCTTGTTTTCTCTCTTGTAAGGCAATACTATAGCAATGACGAGCTAGTGCTTGATCTCTTCTAACCTCTCTGACTCTATGCTTTGTTGGAAAATTCATTTTTAGATAATAAGTAGAAATCATGATTCGGAGTGCATTCAAACCAGGTCGGTCAAGGATTACATTATAGGCAGAAGGGGCTTTGACTACCAAAAAATCAACTTGTGCCCTAGATTGCTTTGGGTATCGGTCAGCTACCATAGGCAATGTTATTATTTCTTCCATCAGCACTGCATCACCCATGAATTCTACCAATAGAGAATTCATCGAACCTATCCTATCATCATATATGAACATTTTGTAGAAAGTATTATAAAACAAGACAACAGTAGAGCTTTGATTATCAATTAAAATATGGCATACATCATAATCAACAATATTTAAAGTAACTACAATCTCATCATAGTACGAAAGCTAAACTCTCTAGACATCTTCTTTGGTGAAAGTGATGGGTTCTTCAGTCTACTGTGTCTTTGCTGGCTCTGTTGACCCATTGGCCTCCCCTCACTAATATCTCCCAGCAATGGTGTTGATGACTCCAAGAGGTGGTTGATCCCCTTACGGCTCATCTTGTTGAGATGGTTCAGACTATGGTGGGACTCTTGAACTATTTTCTCTCCTCTCTGGCTAATGTCTGATGAATCAGTCCAGCTAATCTCTTCTAATCAATATCTCGATCTTGTCCTGAAGCTGGATGCATTCTTCTAAGTCATGAATATAGTCATCATGGTAGAGATAGTACTTATTGGGATTGTGCATCTCATAACCTTTCTAGCCTTGGCAGTTGCTCCCTTATCTCTATCAGCACCTGAGTCTTCAAAACATTCAAGGAAGTATCATTGTTGAATCTTCTGGGAGGAGAGTTTTGCCGGATCCTCCAATTTGGACTTTCCTATCGACGAGCTCGAGGAGTTCGGGCTCATCTGTGTTCGAAAGGAGTTCACGAGCATGGCCGAGCTTGACTCAACTTTCTTTCATATACAGGCTTGCTAGATTCACCAGCTTGCCACTCTCTTACGACCTCATCATCCTTCAATTTAAAGGCCTCTTCTGTCTAGACATAACCTTCAGTCTGATCCAACATATCAGCAAAATTCTTAGGATACTTTTTTTTTAAGATGGATAGAAGATCATTCTTCTGAAGACTGCCCTTCAATGCAGTCATAACTATAAACTGGTCTAAGTTTTGGACCTCCAGCGTAATAGCATTAAAGCGGCTGACATAAGCTCGAATAGACTCTTCCTCTTTTTGCTTCATGTTGATGAGGGAGTTCAAACCTCATCTTGGACATCGGCTACTTATGAAATGAGCTGCAAACCGATGACTCATTTGATCAAAAAGAAAGATCATACTCGACTTAAGGTTTGACTACCAATTTTTCACTGCTTTCTTCAAGATAGATGGAAAAGCTCGGCACAGGATGGTGTCCTGTGCATCATGGAGCAGTATCATTATTTAGAAGGTTTCAAGATGGTCGATTGGATTAAAAGTTCTATCATAGATCTCAAATTAGGAAAGCTTGAAGTGTTGAAAAATATGTCCTAAAGCCAATCATCTAAGTGGTAAATGATTGAAATTAGTATATGAATTATCAAATAATAGTGTTATTTGGCTAATTCATCTTAAAAATTCTATCTTTTCTAAATAAACTCCTAAATTATGATGAAGTCCTTAGAAGCACAATCAATCAATAAAAAAGGATTTATCGGATGTTTCTTAAATTATTCACGATCAAATGATAAGTTATTAATAAGGATGATAACTTATCGAGTGTAGGTCGCTATATGTCATATGCATTGGTTGTCCTCATAACCAAGTGGTGTAGAAGCATTGATATGGCATCCAAGTGAGATGTAGGAGTATATCTGCACTGAACGTGATTAATGTAGCACTCTATTATCAAGAGTAGCTAGCTAAGGCCAATGGGTATAAGCATCCCTTCGATCTGAGATTATCACGATAACTTGCAAGAAACTTACTGTACTTTAGTGCTGAATTGCCTGTATTTCTAATATAGGTTCAAAAAAATTTTGGGTATAGTCAAGTACTTGTGAAGTTGGTGTGTGAGTCAAGATGGGATTGACCACTCCTGATTAACTTCAGGAAGAGAATGACTCGCCATATTTTAATTTAGCAAAATCTCGGCCTAGCTAATCCTCATGAGGTGTCACGGGATTTGCAAAATTTTGAGATATAATTAAGATGACTTGTATGAGTGTTTGACAGTATACTCGAAGTCGGTCGAAGAAATGAATTATACGATAACTATGGGTCAAGATTCTAAGAACGTTGCTTTACATACATTCGACCTATCTGGACGTTAGGTACCATTGCTAGATAGTCATTTCGATTGGTATAGAAATCGATTCCTATGCTACTGACTTAGATTCGAACCTATGGTGTCATACACATTAGAGCTTATAATATGATCAGATGGTTAATCGATGATTGAGAATCATTCTATGGTCAATCCGTCAATACAATTGATGTTTGACCTAATGTAAGTGTTGCAGAAGGATAGATTAGCATTTGGATTGCTAATTGACTCAATTTGATTGAGCAATCAGACTAAGATTAAGTCTAGTTGATTTATTGGATAAGTCAATTATAAGAAAGAATAATTTCTTATTTGACAAGGACTTAGGTGCACCTAATTAACTTAGGATTTAAATCAGATTTAAATCTTAATTTAATTTGATGTAATTACACTTCTAGTTGGACTTCGATCACCCTTAATTGGATTTCATTTAATCTAATTTAAATAGGATTTAAATTAGGTTCAAACCTATTTTGACCTAATCAAATAAGAGGAGTCCCAGTTGGACAAGGATTCTCTCTCTTTCTCTTGCCCCTAAAAGCCCACACCCACACCTTTAATTTCTGATATTTTATGTGAATTCTCATGACTAAGAAAGAGTCTGCACACCCCACATCTCATTGGTTTAGGAATTTATTTTGACTTGGTCAAAACTAGAAAGTGGTTAGAATTAGTTTCCTATTTGATAGAGTCCCCTTTGACCAAAACTTCTTCCCTCCTTTTGGATTTTTTCCCCATGCTAGCCAACCTTTTCTCCACCCTTCTCCCTAGGTTTTTGTGTGTTGGTTTTCTAGTTCTCATGCCTAAAATCAAGGAAGGGGCATCCAACTCTTGGACGCCCCATAGGAGTCCTTAAAAGACTAGGTTTGACCTAGTCATCCTTATATTATTGGGGTACCTTCTATGAGATGGTTGGAGGATGTGGTAAATCCCAAAAAATTCATAGAAAACCATAGGAAAAGGAGGAGAAGGCATGGTGATTTTGAGACACCAAGATTCTTGGAGAAGAGCCTTCAACTAAGACATCAAAGGTTGATGTCTTGAAAAGACAAGGTAAGAGAAGATTGTCTTCTCTTTATTTTTCTTCTATGTATTTTTTCTCTTGTTTATTCTTTAGAATTTTTATGTAATAAAAATTTAAGAGAGAGAGGAATAGGGCATGTAGATAAGTGCTCCATATTGTTAGGGCATGATGTTCTTTTTGGACATGATTTGATCATGTCTTGATGAGAGAAGAAGAAGAGAAGAACGTCTTCTCTTTAGGATTTCTTTGAGAACTCTTCTTCTCCAATTTCTTCTAAGAATTTTATATGATAAAAATAAAAAATATTAGATCTAAAAGCTTAAAAAAAATTCTAGAGAAGAAGGTCTCCTCTTGTCCTAACATAGAGAAGTTTTCAGGACATCAATCATTGATGTCCTGAAGGAGAAAACTTGTCTTCTCTTAGGATTTATTTTTTCTTGATTTTATTTTTTGATTTATGGAAGATCTAAGGGTTGAATTTCTATCTTAATCCTTCTCATATTTTTCATCTCTTGGAGTGTCTAAGAGATCCAAAAAATATGTATTTGATTGACTATTATGAAGGATCCATGAGAAGCTAGCACTTCGAGGGAATCTTCATTCGACGAACCTCCGATCTATATGATAGGTTCGTGTGGATCACTTGTAGAGGCCGAATATGTGTATGGCTCTAAAAGTAACAATGAAAATCAAACATGGAATTCTCAACCCGTGCAAAGGTAAGAAATCTGATCTCGTGGTAATCTAGATATGATCTAGGGTTAGATTTAGAATTATTCTAGATCTTGATATTGATATGATTAATACCACTTATGATTAATTTAATTTTATATTTATATTTACATCATGACATATTATAGATCCTTGATGTAGGATTTTATAATCTAATTACATGCATATTGTAGATTAAATTATTTAATCTATGTCTTTCGCTACTTTAATTTCGAAAAAGTTTTGAAATCTATGCATGTAAACCTGCATGTTTCTCAATAGTGGTATCAGAGCAAGGTTCTTTTATAACATGTTCATGTATTCTTTAGAATATATCTAAAAATTAAAATTAATTAAAAATTACACATACTGTCATAAGATTGTCCTGTTGTAAGGTTAACCCCTTACAATGAAAAGGTTGTCCTAGTATGTGCTGATCTGAATCTGAATCATGAAAATTTAGATTAGAGCTAAGAAAGTTTATGATTTATTTTTTTGATTTAAATTTAAAATTAAATAGATATTAGATCTATTTTAGATTATATAGATTTAATCTAAATAATATCAGGATTGCACATACTGCCATAAGGTTGCCCTCTATAAGATTTACCCTTTACAGTGAAAATGTTATCCTAGTATGTGCTAATCCAAGAAACCTAAATCATAAATATGTTAAATGAGATCTAAAATAATTGATGATTTATTTTTAGATTTTAAATCTAATATTAAATGGTTTATGATCTGATTTTGATCATTTAGATGATATCCATGTGATATGTTTCATGTTTTGATCTAGATCTTCATGTTGCATATGTTGATATATAGCTTCATTTTGAATCTAGTTTGCATATGTATGACATATAAGTTTTGTAGAATTTAATTTATAAATTTACTTTCTACAAAATCCTAGATTCAAAATCCTAGGACATGATTGAAACATTGAAATAAATTAGATCTAAAATCATCATTTGAATTTGATTCAAAGTAAAGTATTTACAATTTAAAAAATATTTAAATAATAAAATAAAAAATTAGTTTGAAGGTTTCATAAACCCAAACCCATAAGCCTTGAACTTAATTGAGAATTAAGTAATTATTTAGGATCTAGTTTTATGATTTGAAGATCCTATGATAATTTCATAAAACATGGGTTAAAGGGTCATGGGTTAGCTTGATCAGGTCCTTAACAGGGTTAGACCTAGTGTTAGATTAAATATGGACTTAGTTAAAAAATTGATCAAATCTAATTAATAGTTAGTTAGGATTAGGTCAATTCTTTAGATCAATTCAATAGTTATATTTAATCAAAGTCCATACATCTAACAAATGGATACTGATCGTGGCTTAGTGGTTGAGCCCATCTTTAGGCAAACCAAATCAAAACTGATAAATTGATTGGTGTCTAAGCTAAGTTTGGCATCCCAGATCAGTGATTTTAATTAGCAGCCTACTTACCTAGTCATTTCTGATGGTGTCTAAGGCAAGTCTTAGTAGATCCTTCCATTGATCTCACTTATCTGGCCAATGTGGTTAATCAAGTTTTGATTAGGTTGCTCATTGATTCATGCTAACCCATGTCACATAGAAAATCAGTAAGACTGATTTTACTCAGTGAGACTGATATAGGTGCCCCTAGATCAAAATTGATCTTAATCCTCATCAATGACTTGAGAAGTCAGTAGGAGGACTTGACTTGGTGAAGTCAGTGGGAGCAAATTGATCCATATCCTTTCTATCCTTAAATTACTAATAATTTAAATCTTTTAAAATTATTAGGTTCTTAAAATGATAAAGTTATGGAGATAACTAAGTCATAGCCTCCCATTAAGGTGTTTGATAATGGGTCTATTAACTCAATAATCATTGGAGGCCCATAGGCCTGGTGCTTGTTGACTAATGAAATTATCATTCATCATATGATGACTTGGATGTGTCTCTCTAATGATGGTTAGGTTGACTAACCATAGTTGGGCTTGATCATTCGTTGGTTAAATGCACCAAATATAGTCATGTTAATGGTTGGACCTAACCGGATCCTTATAGTGGAGACCCTAGCCTACTAGTTAGATTTCTGGGGCAAAATTAAATTACTAAAAATTGTTTAGAGAAATAATTGGTTATGAACCTATCCTTAGATGTACATGGGTTGATCAACCATAGTTGGGCTTATGTGTAGTCTATGTGGATTTTAGTTCCTACTAGAAAATTAAAGTAATTCTTCGAATTGGAGGTAGAGGCTACTAATTCAAATAAAATAGTGAAAGAATCTTTAAACTAAAGTCCAAGTCTTTAAGCATAATATAATTCATATACTTAGGTTATTGTTCTCTATTCTCAAATTAAGGCTAAACCCTAATTGCTTCTATCACTGTTAGACAGTGATGACTTATGGGACCCAACTTCGATAATTAGTTTCAAAAGTTAAATTTAGTTCAGTAGTATGAATGGGTTCCTATTGAGGGCTTCAAAATCCAGTCAAAATAATTAATCCAAGATTAATCCAAATCAGGTATAGTGCTTCTAATGTTAGAAGCAGGGTCATAGGAAGAAGAATTATCTTACTTCCCTTGATCATAATAGACTGAACACGAGAAATGAGCAAGAGTTGTTCATTAAGGATGTTATATGATAACACCATAAAATTTCTTTATATATAATTCTACTACATGGGTATTAGATGCTGATAGTCTTATGCAATTTATTGTAATGACTACAAGTAAGTGAGATATTTGAAAATGGTGAGAAATACCTGAACATTCGAGATAAAAGTCTTCTTTCAATCCTAGCTTTAGGAATTATCAAACTTATTTTCAATAGATATCATTTTGAGTGATTGTCACCATTATCCATTAATTATGATAAATATGATCTTTGATGGCCTTTTGGTCAGAGATGATTATCATTTATCAATAAAGAAGATTATTATGATATTATTATGAATAATATTATAGTAATATATGGATAATAAAAAAATAATATTTAATATTTATACAGTCTGTTAAGTGTAATGTACACACCCAAGTTAGATTATGTCATGGATGTCTATCTTTGGTATTATAGGCTTAGTCATCTTGACAAGAATAGGTTAAACAGGTTAACTTGAGAGGAAAACCTCGACATCAATGATTGTAAAACATTGATAGCCTATGAATCTTGTCTTCTTGGAAAGATGACAAAGTCTCCTTTTACTAAAAAAGATGAAGGAGCCGATAAAGTTCTAAGTCTCATACATAGTGATGTATATGGACTTATGAACTTAAGTGCCAAAGAAAGATATTAGTATTTCATTATAGATGACCTATCTGGGCATAGGTGCATCTAGGATGAATTATTTGAAATGTTCAAATGATTCAATAATAAAATAGAAAAACAAACTAGATAAGGTATCAAAACTCTTCAATCAGATCAAGGAGGCAAATACTTATTCAGTGAGTTTATGACATATCTAGGAGAGAATTGGATTCTCTCTCGGTGGATTTTTTTTTGAAACATAATATATCTAAAAGAAGAAGTTGAATTTTGATAGACATGGTTCAATCCATAATAGGGTTCACTAGTCTGCTTGTTTCAGGGTTGTGCTCTTATGGCTACTAGTTTTACTCTAAATTTATATCAAGTAAATCTATTGTAAAGACTCCACATAGAAAATGGATCAGGCATAGATCTAGACTCTCTCACCTTCAGATTTGAAGTTGATCGACCTATGTCAAAGATTTACACACAGATAAACTTGGATCTTGGTCCAATAAGTATTTAAGGGTTATTAATTCTCTATGCTAAAGAACATAAGATGTTCATCAATAGTAGGGCATTCCTTTTGGAAAGAAGTTTCTTAGAGAAGGAACTGATGTCTATCATGCTGAACTTATAAAAATTTGATTGGTAGAAAAGAACCGACGTTATCTAGTAAACCTATAGAATCGGATTTGATCAGATCAAATTCAAAGCCCATTAAGGTATCACCTTTAAGGAGATCCGATAGAGTACCATGTTAGCCAAATAGATACTTTAGTATCTAGGTTTGGGATAGTGATCCTGCTGAGCTCGATGAGAACAATAAGGATCCGATCACCTATAGGGATACAATGCAGTGGTCTAACTCTGAGAAGTGGCTTGGAGCCACATGATCCAAATTGAAGTCCATAGAAATCAATAGTGTATGGACACTAATTGATTCACTTGAAGGGATAAAACCCATTGGGTGTGAATGGATTTTCAAAAGATCTAAGCAGCATAGACGAGAAGGTAAAGACCTGTAAGGCCTATTTAGCTATTATCTGAGTTTTCGAACATATGTTCTAAATGTATATCTTTATTATGAATAAAAATAAAACCTGTATTTATAATTGGGTAAAATATTTTGAAGTGTTATTTTTTATGATGTTTGAGGATGAAATTCTCTTAATCAGGAATGGCATTCTAGTATTTTAAGGAATAAAGATTTAGCTGTCATCTTATTTCTCCATGTACGAGACCAGACATGATATACTCACTAGAGGTAGTGAGCAGATATCAGTCTAATCCAAGTGAAAGCCACTGAAAGATTGTATAGACAATCCTTAAGTATTTGAAAAATACCAAGATTCAGTGACTCAAATATGAAAGTACTGACTTAAAATATGTGGATGTTTTATTTTCAGTCAAAATAAGATAACAACAAGAGAATATCAGGTCATATCCTAATTGTAGGAGCAATCTGTTCGAAAGATTCAAAGCAGTATACTTTAGCCTATTCATTTAATAATGTAGAGTACATCATGGCATATGATGTTGCCATGTAAGCTGCGCAGTTATTGAGGTTCATTAACTAGTTGGGAGTGGCATCCTCCACCAATGGTCCAGTCTTATCATAGTACTGGAGCTATAGCTTAGGCTAAAGAACCCAAGGACCAGCATCTTCTACATCGCTTTCACCTTAGATATTAGATCTAGGTGACATCGATCTTTAAAAGATTGATATAAAAGGAAAAGTTAACTGACCCATTTGCTAAGGCCTCGAAACTAAGAAGTTCTACAAACTCAAGCAAAAGATAGGATATTTGATATCGTTCTGATTGGCTTTAGTCCAAGTGGGAGTTGTTGGAAAATATATTCTAAAGTCAATCATCTAAATGGTAGAAGATTAGAATTAGTATATGAATTATCTAATAATAATAGTTATTTGGCTGATTCATCATAAAAGTTCTATCTTTCTTAAATGAACTAAATTATGATGAAGTCCTTAGAATCACAATTAATCGATAAAGAAGAATTTATCAGATGGTTCTTAAATTGTTCATGATCAAATGATAAGTTATTAACAAAGACGATAACTTATCAAGTGTTGGTCGCTGTATGCCATATGCATTGATTATCCTCATAACCAAGTTGTGTGGAGACATTGGTATGGCATCCAGGTGAGATGTCGAAGTACATCTACACTGAACATGACTAATGTAGCACTCTACTATCAATAGTAGCTAGCTAAGGCCAATGGATATAAGTGTCCCTCCGATTTGAGATCACCAAGGTGACTTGCAAACAACTCACTATACTTTGGTGTCGGACTGCCTGTATTTCTAATATAGGTTCGAAAGATTTTTGAGTACAGTCAAGTACTTGTGAAGTTAGTGTGTGAGTCAAGATAGGATTGACCAATCCTAATTAACTTCAGAAAGAGAATGACTTACTGTATTTTAATTTAGCAAAATCTAGGCCTAGGCAATCCTCGTGAGGTGTCACAGAATTTGCAAAATTTTGAGACACAATTGAGATGACTTGTATGAGTGTTTCATAGCATACTCAAAGTCATCTTGAGAGGTCAAAGAGATGAACTATATGGTAACCATGGGCTAGGGTTCTAAGAATGTTGCTTTGCATACATTCGACCTATCTGGATGTCGGATACCATTGCTAAATGATTATTTTGATTGGTATAGGAACTGATTCTTATGCTACTAGCTTAGGTTCGAATCTATGGGGTGACACATACTAGAGCTTGTAATCTGATCAGATGGTTAATCGACATTGAGAATCATTCTAAGGTCAATCCATCTATACGATTGATGTTTGACCTAATACAAGTATTGCAGGAGGATCGATTGGCAATTAGATTGCTAATTAGCTCAATTTGATTAAGCAATTAGATTAAGATCAAGTCTAATTGAATTAGATCCAATTAGAATTAGTTTGGACTTAATTAGATTAAGTCTAGTTGGTTTATTGGATAAGCTAATTATAAGAAAGAATAATTTCTTATTTGACTAGGACTTGGGTGTACCTAATTGACTTAGGATTTAAATTAGATTTAAATCTTGATTTAATCTGATTTAATTAGGCTCCTAGTTGAACTAGGATCATCCTTAATTTGGTTATATTTAATTTAATTTAAATAGAATTTAAATTAGATTCAAACCTATTTTGACCTAGTCAAACAAGAGGAGTCCCAATTGGACTGGGACTCTCTCTTTCTCTTGTGCCTAAAAGCCCATGCCCATATCTTTCATTTTTGATGTTTTACATGAATTTCCATGCCTAAGAAAGAGTCTCCATGCCCCACTTCTCATTGGTTTAGAAATTTGTTTTGACTTGGTCAAAACTAGAAAGTGGTTAGAATTAGTTTCCTATTTGATAGAGTTCCCTTTGACCAAAACTTCTTCCCTCCTTTTGGATTTTTTCTCCATGCCATCCAACCTTTTCTCCACCCTTCTCCTTAGGTTTCTATGCATTGGTTTTCTGGTTCTCATGCCTAAAATCAAGGGGCATCCAAGAGTTGAACACCCCATAGGAGTCCTTAAAAGACAAGGTTTGACCTAGTCATGCTTATATTATTGGGGCACCTTCTATGAGATGGTTGGAGAATGTGATAAATTCCAAAAAATTTATAAAAAACTAGAGTAAAAGAAGGAGAAGGCATGGTGGTTTTGGGACACCAAGATTCTTAGAGAAGAGCCTTCAACTAAGATATTAAATGTTGATGTCTTGAAGAGACAAGGTAAGAAAAGATTGTCTTCTCTTTATTTTTCTTTTATCTATTTTTTCTCTTATTTATTATTTATAATTTTTATGTGATAAAAATCTAAGAGAGAGAGGAATAGGGTGTGGGGATAAGTGCTCCAAGTTGTTGGGGCATGATGTTCTTTTTGGACATGATTTGATCATGTCCTGATGAGAGAAGAAGAAAAGAAGAATGTCTTCTCTTATGACTTCTTTGAGAATCCTTCTTCTTTAATTTCTTATAGAAATTTTATATGATAAAAATAAAAAATATTAGATCTAAAAATTTAAAAAAAATTCTAGAGGAGAAGGTCTCCTCTTGTCCTAACATAGAGATAATTTTAGGACATCAATCGTTAATGTCCTGAAGGAGAAGACTTATCTTCTCTTATGATTTATTTTTTTTTTATTTTATTTTTTGATTTATAGAAGATCCAAGGATTGGATTCCTTCCTTAATCCTTCTCATATTCTTTATCTCTTGGAGTGTCCAAGAGATCTGGAGAATATGTATTTGATTGACCATTAGGAGGGATCTATGAGAAGCTAGCACTCAGAGTAGATCTTTGTTCGACGAACCTTTGATCTATGTTGCAGGTTCATGTGGATCACCTATAGAGGCCGGATGCGTGTGCAGCTCTAAAAGCAATAACGAAAATCAACCATGGAGTTTTTAACCCATGCAAACATAAGAGATCTAATCTCTTGGTAACCTAGATATGATCTAGGATTAAATCTAGAATTATTCTAGATCTAGATATTGATATGATCAGTACCACTTATGATTAATTTAATTTTAGATTTATATTTACATCATGACATGTTATAGATCCTTGATATAGGCTTTTATAATCTGATTACATGCATATTGTAGATTAAACTGTTTAATCTATGTCTTCTACTGCTTTAATTTCAAAAAAGTTTTGAAATCTATACATAAAACCATGCATGTTTCTCAATATGAAATTCAACGGAGCAAGTTCTTGCATGATTTTGATAGAGAAGGGGGGATCGATGTAGATGTCATCATGGTGGATTGGGGCGGCATGACGGAGCTCCTCATTCCATCGGTTCATGTCCTGAAGCTTTCGATCAAGAGTATCATCTCGACCGTGGATCTTAGAGGACTACCGATTATAGATGGAAAAGTCTTATTTGAAGAAGAATCATGATCGAAACAAGAACTCCCTGCTCTCTGCTTTCTCTTTCTAGGGGCGATGGGTCTACTAACCCAAGTTGCCCTTCTTGACGTCGGTTCTTGAGGCTCTGGTTGGGAGTTTTGTAGTTGGATTACCGTCGGAGGCTGCTGTATGAACTGCATCATTTCGGTGAGGTCCCGAATCTGCTACATCAATAGGTTGAACTACTCCGGATCTACCATGACCATCGATAGAGAAGGTTGGGGAGCGAATGATGGAGTTGGAATGAGAGGATCCGACTCAGATCTAGTGGTAAACGCAGTAGACCGTCAGATGGTTGTCTTCTTTAGGGGCATCTCTGGAGCAGAAGAAGATTAAACAAAAGCAGATTTAAGAAATTAAGAGAGAAAAGAAAGTAGGTAGGATCGACTAGGCACTCCTTTTAGAATAAGAGCTCAAAGTTCCTTCCTCTATGCTAATCCTATTGGTGCAAAATCTATGAGAATGTCGGAGGTAGCTGGAGTTGAGAGGGTGAGGCCATCGATGGAACCTATAAAATAAAATCCAAACCAAAGGTGGATGGCTCCGATAGGATCCTCCGATGCTCAAGTTAATTCTCTGGCCAACTAGAATAGAGTGCTCAGGATATAAAAAAGCAAAGTGATGGAAAGAAGAAGAGAGCTTAAAAAAATATATATCTGGAGGATCCTTTTTATAGATGGAGCCTATAATAAACTGATGGTGACAACAATAACCATCTGATAGTGGACTGCTTGGAGGCATGTGGAGTTTGTTATAGAGGGTGGTGTCCATTATCATGACGTGCTAGTATGTTGAGATTGAATAAATGAAGTTTGGATGGAATTGGTGTTGGCAGGGCTTTAAATCACAATAGTTCTAGAGAAGTTTGAACTTCTCTAAGGTTGTCGGCAAGCTGGTTGGTTTATGTTGAGTTGGGAGCTAAATTTACATAAATGATGAGATCCTTCTAGGTGACTGGAAGAAGTTTGACAAATGGAGATCAATTGAGGGGAGTTCGTCTGGAAGAAGTATGATTGGAGGAGTTTGTCCAAAAGGAGCATGATTGGAGGAGTCTGTCCAGAAGGAGGGCAATTGGAGAAGTTCATCTAGAAGAAGCATGACTGGAGTTTATCTAGAAGGAGCACGATTGAAAAAGTTCGTCTAGAAGGAGCACAACTAGAGGAGTTCGTCGGAAGAGCACGACTGAAGGGGTTCGTTTGGGAGGAGCGCGAATGAAGAAGTTCGTCTGAAAGGAGCACGACTGAAAATGTTCGTCTGGAAGGAGCACAACTGGAGAGGTTCACCCGAAGGGGGCACGACTAGGCCCTGATCCTATCATTCATTTTTAGTCAAAAGACAAGGTCAGCGTAATAGTAATTTTTTTTCACCATTCATGATCGTGTCGATAGACTTCTATGTGCTTTGGGGAGGTTCTGCAATACGAACTCATTACTGAGAAAATTGATAAATCCCAAAAAGAAGTAGGTCGGTGGTCAAGGGCTATGGCTAAGGACTTCGATGGTGGTCTTTTTACCCCCAACACCAGTCTAGGAGGACTGATGATTATTTAAATTCTATGTCGTGATAGATCGTGGAAAGAATTTCAAACTTTGTTTACTAATTAAGTTATTACAGAATCTAATTTTTATATTAGAACTAATGTATTTCTGAATTGTGCAGATGTGTTACATGGCATACATTGCTGAGAGGTACGATGATGACCTATCTTCTCAGCCCCCTTGACCTTAAGAGATGGCTCAATGCTACCAAGGGGCAGGGATGAGTAGAAGTAGAGTCATAAGATTTGGTGATAGCTTCAACCTTCCATCATCTTGATATCCTTCAACATCATCACAAATCTCGACGTCTCAGACCTAGAGCGATGTGCACATGGAGAAGGTCGTGTAAAGGTTTTTGAGCCAACAAAGTCAAAGCCTCTTGGATGCCATCCATGATTTGTAATAGATATATGTGCCCTAGAAGCCAGAATTGGCTGACACTTGTAATACACTTCTAGGGGCAAAATTATAATTTTGACTAAAATCAATAAATGGGTTATTTTCTATCACATATGTGTATTTAGTGTCTGTGATACATCCTTTGGTTAATGGCAATGATAATTTATATTTTCAAGAGTTAAAAATTTAAGATATGAATAATCATTATTAACTCATAAATTTCTCCTGACCATAGGATCATCACGAGGATGGTGATTGATCCGAAAGATTGGTGTACAATCGCTTCTCTTTATGAGATGAGTCTTGAGTCTATGGTGTGAGACACGCGGGCAAGAGTACAGATACTCATTATAGAGAACGAGGGCACTGAGCGTGCCACCAAGAGTAGTCATTAGGGAGTCTACCTTCTCGTTAAAGACTGACTGATGCTGCAGTAGTGTGTCTGGTTTCTTTGACTGAGGTGCTTGGGCAGTTCACCTTGAGGGTGTTATAGTTTGACTACACCATTACTCGTTCTCCTAGCCACATGGAACCCTAAGGTGTATGTTGGCTATAGCATGTTCATTTGTAGAAACTGGATGGCATCAAGATGGAAATCTACTACTCGTTGGTAGAGGAGCAGCCCTATGATAATCATGAGAATCAAGTCCAGAAGCCCATGGCCATGGCAGAGTGAAATAATAGAAAGAGTTTCTATTAGATTTTCACATTGGACTCGAATCGAATGATTACATCATATGACAGAAACTAGGGTTTGACGAGTTCACCTAAACCCTAATCTAATCGGGGCTCAAGATAGAAGAACTTAATCACACAGATAACTGCACCAAGAGGTTCGCATTCAGCTCTGATGGGTTGCCACCATATACTGCTAGGTGTCACTGGTGGATTTTGGGAGCAATTAGAATGATTTAGATGATCAATCATTCTAGCTGTTCGAATCAGAAGAGTTCTAATCCATCGAAAGAAGTTTCGATGATAGAGATCATGACATATCCCATTACCATATAGAACTGAACCTAACTGGGTCACACAAATAAGAGTTTGAATCTGGTGATCATCAATTGAATTGATCTAGTTCAATTGATCTGAATGAGATTCAATTAGGTTCAAGAAAATTGTGCTAGCACTCAATTGAACCTAACGTTCTTCTTTTTCTATCATAAATAAGTTATCCTATCTGAGCCAAAAGAGTTTGTGCTCAATCAGAGGCCTTCATATGGTCTAATTGGAGGTTGTCCAAGTCAGAATAGGTTGTCTTATTTTATAAGACATTACCTGCCATTTTTGGTAACCTGCCATTTTCTTGTTCTTTGACTTTGGTCAAAAGTCTACCTTTGACTGGTCAAACGTTGACCATTGACACTTTAACTTTTGACCACATGTCACGCACCTATTGGAGAGCTGGTGGGGGTCTGTCCCCCTCTAGAACCTGGCAAGGAGGAGGCGCACGCCACCTAGGCGTGTGCCAGTTGGAGGCGCCTAGGAGCCTTGTTGGACAAGGACTCCATCCACCTTCCCATTTGGATTCAATTAGAGTTCTTCTAAGAATCCAGTTTGACTAGTCTTAGGCACCCTCTAAGGAGAAATCCAGGGTACTCTATTCACACCAATCAGATTTAGATATGATTTCACAAAGGGTTGTGATTGGTTGGAAGAAGAGGAGTTGGATCACAGTTAGTCTATAAATAAGACCCTATGCCCAACTCAAACTGTAACATGATATGATTGAGAATCATAATTCCCCACGCCCAAGGCTTCCTCTCTCCTCTTCCTCATGCCAACCTCCTTCTCCTTCTCCTCTCCACATCCAAAAGGGTTTTGGACTTTGGTTGGTGCGATCCAGATCAAAGAAAGGCGATCAAAAGCAAGAAGGTTGCGCTGGCTGCAAAAGGACGACTGCTGATCTTCAAAAGGAGTTTTGAAGATCCTCCAGATCTGATTTTTGGAGACGTGAGTAGAGAGAAGAGGATCTCTAGATCCAGCCTAAGTGGTACCGATAGAGGCCAAGCGCTTGCATGGCTAGATCCAGAACCTTCCCGCTGCATACAGGATCATCAATTAGGGTAATAGGATTACCAAATCAGGTAAATTAAATTTGAATTAATTTATTCTTATTTATTTTATTTATTAAAATAATAAAATAGCTTAAATATCCAGATCTGATATAGATCAAAGAAAAAAATTTTTAAATATATCTCTTGATCTGATCAGATCTGAACGAACCTGGACCGAAAATCAGGATTTTCTCTTCAACTGGTATCAGAGCCATGTTCTAAAAATGTTTAGATCTGATTTTAAATTTTATATTAGAAATAATTGATTTAGATGTCACATGAGATGTGATCAGATCTAAATTAGAAAAAAATTAAAATTAATGATTAGGATCTAAGATTAGAAAGATATGCATGAACTAGTTCTAGAATAGAATAGTTCTATAGAATAGCCATTGCATGTTTTCAATTTAATTTGATTAACCCATATTTTAGATCCATTTATTTATTATTTTTGATATTATAATGGGTTATAATAACATCTAAAATAGTAAATAAAATTATTAATTTTAAACATTCATATGAGATGTGATTGATGCATGTCTAGACTAGTTATAGAATAGTTCTACATAATTATCTAGATTAGGGTTTATTTTGATAAGATCAATTTAAATCTTAATTTTTAGATTATTATGAGATAATTTAGATCTGAAATATGCATGATTCGCATACATGAGATGTATGCAAAATATGCCATGATTAGATTACTTTGTATATGAGATATATGATATAGATCTGATACTGTTTTGTAGTATTCGAATGTTCCTGATTAAAGGCATTCCTCTTGGCCGTCTGGTCAAAAGACGAAGAAGGGTTTAAAGGCCTCTCTCTCATTCATGGGATGTTCCTTAAGATGTGTAGGGTGCTGCGTGTTCGTCTTAATCAAAAAATCAAAACTTACTTTCTGCAAAACCTAGATCTGAAACCCTAAGATTTATTGTGCATATTTGTTTTATGAACCTACTTAATTAAGAATTAGTTTATGAAATATTAATTAGGTCTAAAATTGAGAATTTAAGATCTAAGACATATTATAATACTGGTTGGGCTTGGGGTAGCTCAATTAAGGTCTAAGCGGTTGATCAAATCGAATTAAGAGTTGGTTAGATGGATCAACAATGCTTAATTTGACGCACTAATAGGATTAAGTCTAGGTCAAGATCGAGTCACGATCAGCAAGACCTAATTAGGCTCAGAGGTTAGAGTCCGTGATGTAGGCTAATCCAATTGGTTTGACTCAACAATTTGGTATCTAAGATAAGTTTGGCACATACGACCGACTAATTTTTAATTGGAGCTATCGATCTGAATGCATTCTTGTAACGATTAATGGCATATTCCTTCCACCGGTCTCACTTAACCTGTTCATATCTGTTGACACAGTTCTGATCTGAGGTGGTCATATCCCAAGCAACCCATGACCTAGGTAGTCATAATTGTAATGACTAAGCCAAGTCTAGTTTAATGAGACTGAATCAATTCTCCTTAGAAAAAATAGTCTGAGTCATCCACCATTGTGATGTGGCGGGCCCTTTCCCGAAATTATTATTCTCGACTGGATACAGTGGCTCAGTTGATCGAAAAGATGCAACATGTCTATTAGGCATTGATGCTAATGGGCTGGAGGATGATTGAGCTCAATATTCTGGATACGGTGAGAGACTCAATTAGGAATCCAGTCCATGCAAATGGTGGTCTGACTTAACTAAGGAGTGGATCAATATTTCGGATCGGTGAGATTCATGAATTAGAGACCAAGTTTGGGTGCACCATGATTTGAGAATCATTGAACAGAGTTGTTTCACTCATTGGCTAACCATCACCGATAACGTGTTAGGTGAGGTGATGAGTCAGTTGGTGAGACTGCACCACCCATAGAAATCATTAATCGTGGAGATTTTTGGCATCTTACAGAGGAGTGTAGGATTCTGAAAAAAAGTGGAGCTAATTTATTTAAAATAAATCCTTAAACAAATTGGTCAAGTCAAAATTACAATATCTAACTAGATTCTTTGACTCTCTACAAAAAAATGACTGCGTCCAACCATTGGCACGTATCCTGGACACACATATGACTGATCGGATTCAATTATAAAAAATTGGCTCAGGAACTACAAAATAGTTTTTGGATTTGAGAAATTACAAACCCATGTACTGGACCGGACCCTCACACCTTACCAGCACATCATG